>ML407159.1:6105-83020 GCA_005239525.1 Nicotiana knightiana | reverse complement strand
GGGGGGAGCAAAACTACACCTTCAATCCAAGCCGGACAAGTTCGTATGCTTCTGACTTTCGGTCCATACAATTCAATGTTAATCCTTTCATTGCCAATGTTTCTGGTAACCACAGCATAAAGTAAAACATCAGCATTTAGGAAGCCACAGAGAAAAATGATAGCCATCAAGATCATGGGTGCCTTATCGATAAACCGTACATCAGCTACCACATCGTCAAAAGCCACACTGGTGATAATATCAGGAGATGAAAAGAGATAATGGTTTTGTTATTTAAGGGTTTTATGGGAGACAACGACGACGTTGGAGAGCGAGCAGGGAATTAGGTTCAAGGGTTCTGTGAGGTGGTTCAGTGCCAAAGTTCCAGATTCATTACTCCTAATGACAGTGGCCAAGATATGTTATCAGATCTGAGGGCTTTCATAGCTTAGTTGAAGTTGAAGCCGTCTAGTTCAAAGTTGAACCACAGACAACGGCCACATACCAAGGCTATCAACGTCACAGCTAGTGGTGCACCTGTCTAAGGCCGCTCCAACAGCAGTGGCAGTGGCAGTGGCGATAGTAGTGGTGACAAGGGATATGGCAGTAGAGGTGGAAGATACATTGGTGGGGATACGGCGGTGAAGGAGGTAGATACGGAGGTAGTGATGGTGGTTAGGGCAGTGAACACAGCACTTGGAGGTGGTCAATTTTTTTTCCTTTGACAGGTACTTGGAGGTGGTTGATATAGTGGTTGTGATGGTTGATATGGCGATGGTCTGGTGGAGGTAATCAATACGGTGGTGGTGGCAAAGGCGGCATGGTTATGGATGAGGGTATTGCAGTGGAGGAAGTGGGTGTCTCAAGTGTGTTGTTGCTGGGCATTTAGTAGTAGTTGCTTGAAATGTGGGAAAGAAGAGATTTTTGCACAAGAAATCCCCAACAGTAATTGTTGAAGTCTGGTAGAAACAATAAGATAAGTGTTTATGCCAACAGTTCACAACTGTTTCTATGCTTTATAGCTCAAGTGGCAAAGGGTGGTGGATTTGTGTCTTAGGTCACAGGTTCAAGCCCCCACACCATGCAAAGCAAAGCCTGGTATGTAAGTGGAGAAGGGTAGAGGGGCGGGCCCATTATCCACCGAGTTTCGAAGGCTGCGGTTGGTCCATAGGATCGGCCCCAGACGGATTTCTCGGTCATCAAAAATAAAAATACCTTTTAGCAAATCATTTTGATCTGGTAAAGTGGTGAGCAATTAATGATTTCGACTGATCATTGCATGTGGCCACCATTTCCTTTCTCCAAGTATAATCAGGATATAGTTGCCTGCTCTCATTTGGCCTTTTAGTAGCAGCAGTTATGGTTTAGTAGTCCAGCTTGAAATTTTTGGCAACTGGTACTGGTACCATAAGAATGCGCTTTCTGTACATGTAATTATACATGTTCGGAAAAATGATCAATTATCAACTGCTAGCTTTAACTACCCTTTCAAAAAACCCTATATATATCTGCTCAAGCTCTACTCCTCTATCTCTCACCCTGCACGCACATGGTTTCACGACTTGCGCTCCTATAACTTATCGAATGATAGCAGTTTGAACTGCAAATTCAAAAGATTAAAGGATAAAAGCCCCAGATGCCTACAGCCTTTGACTCTCATAGAAGTAGCCATCCTTCATCCCTTTACCGATTACGAAGTTCTCAAGAAGCAATCAAGCATGTTAATGAGTGTTTTTAGATTTGATTTATTGATAATTTCTCCTATTTCACTTGGCAATCTTTCCTCATCTCAGATAGTGGCGGAGTCAGAATTTAGTACATGGGGGTTTAAAAATGTCACACCTGGGATTTGAGCCTAGGACCTACAATAATTCTTGCACCCCTTCACCACTTTTCTATAATTAGTCCTCAATGGCATATATATATAATACAAAAAACTAATTTTTGCCCTATTTGCACAGTATAATTTTTCATATAAAGTGGATTCAATTGAACCCCCATTTCGCCAGCAGTTGACTTCTGCATCTATCCGTATGGATGTCCCCGAAGGACCAACTTCATCCATCACTGCTATTGAACCAAACCAGACTGGGCCTAAAGACTCATAACTAATCGGCATATGTGTGTGTTTCTCCATCTTCATATCATTAAGCAACAAAAAGGAGAGTACATAGCACCAACTAGAAATATGCCCTCAAGTTTAGGACTTCTAGCCTTGGTATCAAACGAACTTGTTGCTTCTCAGATGGCTATTTATGTCCTACTGCCTTCCGGCATCTACCGCTGAGAGAACAAGCTAAATGCTTTAAGCAAGTGAAGTTAGTTAACTATTTCAATTTGACACTCTTAACATGGTAGAAATGGCTTTAAAGTTGAAAATCACCACCGCATATAGATGTATCAAAGAAGTTTAAATGGAACAAACAGATGTTTATGTCCAACGGAATCGTCACCTTTTTAAAACTTACATTCTGGATATGCCGCAATAGAATTGGACTTACCTCCATGATCAGGAAATTTCTTGAGAATTGTGTCAGCAGCTTTTAGTCCTTTTTTATACTGCTTGGTCTCGTATGATTTCTGCAGGAATTGAGAAATATGGCATCAAATTAGCGACAATTTCAACAATCATAACAATGCCCCGAACAGAATAAAAATAGTGTCAGATCATCTTTTCACGTCAAGTCAAAGGTAGTCAGAAATGAGGACATACATTCCCAATAAATTGACTTAGCTGTCTTATGTGGTTAACAAATCGGTGGTAATATTAGTCAGATAATAAAGTTAAAATTTGTCATTTATCAACAAGCAAAAAAGTTTTTTTCTTATCACTTGATAGTGAAGCCCTACAAGTGACTCCTGCTATTTTACAACCAAAATAAACTTGAATGATTCAAAAGCCTAAACTGAAGCTTATCATTGGCATCGTCAATTGCCTAGAACATTACAAATAATGGCATTCAAAACTAAGTCTATGTCAGTGTTACTGTCGTAACTTGGATCATAGTTTCTCTACATCACATGACCAGATAGGGAAAAAAGAAAATGCAAACCAACTAACACAAGACGAGTACAAAGATGATGACTAGTGTTAATTATAGAGTAGTAAAAAGCACTAGCATTACTAAAATACCTTTTTCATGGAAATCATCTTGATTTTAAGATTATTCAGTCGACACCATTTTAAACCCACTCAAAACAGACGCTTGATATGGAAAACAAAAAAATAGTATGTACTATCTCGTTCCATCCAAACAAGTATTTTGAGCGAATGAATAGTCACCGGTATTCGTTCAAATTCGCGAGCTAAGTGAAGATTGAAGTAACATTCAAAGTTTAAATCAGACATCCAATTTGAATACTTCAATCATGTTGAAAAGTCAATGAAGTAATTGGCATAAAATCTGGAGTTTAAAATGGACACGAATAACACGACAAATAAAAATCGATTTCAAATAATTCACTATAGAGCATAGATTGAAGTAGAAGATAGAATTGAATACTTACGACGATGAGTTTGAAGAGGTTGGCCTCCTTGGGAGGAAGCGAAGCCCCCATTGTTGAGATAGAGAGAAAGAAACAAGTGAAAGATGGTTAGATTGGAAGTGGAAGGCGAGGGCTTCTTCTAATTTAAGGGCTGCGATAGAGAAATAGGAAGGGAGAGGGCATAGGAAGAGTGGCTTTTTATCTGCTGCAACCCTACTCAGAATTAGGAAGTAGAAGCGGTCGAGGCGTATGAATCAAGAATTGATATATTTTGAAACCCCAACTTCCAATTGAAATGGCTAATTATAATTCTCTTTTATTTATAGGGAAAAATTAAATATTTCTTTATAAGATAAGTTAATATACATTCGATATTTATTGATATATTAGTTTTTATTTCAAAGTATATATAATATTCCTTATCAAATTACTGATGGTGCTCAACTGCTCGTTCACCTTTAGTATTGGTTAATTTTTGGTTTCTGAAAAAATATTTTAGATTAAATTTTTCATAAATATATAATATGTTTTAATCCAAACGGCTTTGCTTTTGTCCTTTGGGAAAAAACTCCTCCAACCCAAGTAAGCAAGAGCTTTAAAACTTATTCCTCGTGTGAATTAATAAATTCATAAATTCTCTTTTTTGTTGTTTCTCATGGTAATTTAAAAAAATAGTAATTTCCTTTATGGTGCAAAAGGAGAGGAAGAGAATTACTATTGCAATTTTTTTTTTATTCTAGTAATTGTTTGAGAAAAAAAAGGTAAAAGAAAGCATGAAAAAAAAAATGTCCACATCAAGTGTTCTTAGACATTATTTCTTATTTTGATAATTTGGTTAAGAAGTTCATTATGTTTTAGCCTTTGAACTAAATTAAAATTATTTTATTAAACAAGCATTAGCAGATGTGGACTCAACTACTCAAATTCATCAATCACAAACAAAGAAGATTTTTGTGTGAACGAGCAATCAATTTTTAAATACATGAGTAAAGAAATTAATTTTATCTTTAGTGTAATTTAGAGTTTTGTTCTTTTGAGTTATCATTATTATTAGTATTTATGTTAATATAATTTTTTTATATTTTTAAGAAATTTTGGCATCAGGGCCAGTCAAATTCTCTCATAGTCCTATGGGTTTGATTATAGTAGCATTAAAAAGCTTCACCATCCAAATCGAAGCGACCAATCAAATCCGGTATATATTCCATTTTCATATGAATGCTTTTATATCAATGTGTGAAATGCCTACGTTATATAACACTGCCCTCCAAACTAATAGTCGAATAATATATATTTTAAATATATATATATATATACACAACAACAATAACAACAACAACATATTTAGTAAATTCCACCATGGGATCTGGGGAGAGTAGAGTATACGCAGACCTTACCCCTACCCAAAAAGGATAGAGAGGTTATTTCCGGGAGACTCTCGGCTCAACAGGAGAGACAATAATATCATAAAAGAAACAGAAGAAAAGGCATGTAACAACAAAATATGCCAGAAAGAAAATAACAACAACGAATAAGTGAAGGGACAATAACACAAACTTATGCAAAACAACAACGTGAACAAAACATAAACCGTTAACAAACCTAAACAAAACTCTATCAGACAACCCGGTACAAAGAGGGAAGAACTCTCGACTACCCCCTAGCTACCACCCTAATGCTCGACCTCCACATGTTCCTATCAAGAGTCATGTCCTCGAAAATCTGAAGTCGTGTCATGTCCTGCCTGATCACCTCGTCCGAATACTTCTTAGGTTGCCCTCTACCTCTTCTCGTACCTGCCAAAGTCAACCGCTCACACCTCCTAACCGGTGCCTCTAGGCTTATCCTCCACACGTGTCCGAACCATCTAAGTCGCGCTTCCCGCATCTTGTCGTCCCACGGGATCCACGCCCACCCTCCCCCGAATATCTTCATTCATAATCCTATCCAGCCTAATGTGTCCACACATCCATCTAAACATCCTCATTTCTGCTACTTTCATCTTCTCAATATATGAATTCTTGACTGGCCAACACTCAACCCCACACAACATGGCTGATCTAACCACCACTCTATGGAACTTACCTTTGAGTTTCGGTGGCACATTCGGTTCACACAAGACTCCAGACGCTAACCTCCATTTCATCCATCTCACCCCAATGCGGTGCGTAACATCTCCGTCGATCTCCCCATATCCCTGAATAATTGACCCTAAATACTTAAAATTTTCTCTTTTGAGGATGACCTGTGAGTCAAGCATGACTTCCATATCCGCTTCTCCCGTCACGTCGCTGGACTTACATTCCACATATTCGGTCTTAGTCGTACTCAACTTGAAACATTTAGACTCCAGGGCCTGCCTCCAGTCTCCCATTAACGCCGCCTCGCGTCTTATCAATCAGAACTATATCATCAGCGAACAACATACACCATGGCACCTCTCCTTGGATACGGTGTGTCAGTGCGTCCATTGCAAGAGCAAATAAGAACGGTATGAGCGCAGATCCTTGGTGTAACCCCATAACCACCGGAAAAGGCTCTGAGTCACCTCCTACAGTCCTAACCCGAGTTATAGCTCCATCATACATATCCTTTATCGCCCTAATGTAAGTCACCGGCACACCTTTCACCTCCAGACACCTCCAAAGGACGTCCCTAGAGACCTTGTCATATGCCTTCTCTAGGTCAATAAACACCATATGTAAATCCCTCTTCTTATCCATGTATAGTTCTACCAACCTCCTGATAAGGTGGATAGCTTTCGTAGTAGAACGACCCGGCATGAACCCGAACTGGTTTTCCGATATCGACACCGCTCTCCTTATCCTCCCTTCCACCACCCTCTCCCAAACTTTCATGGTATGACTCAATAACTTGATACCCCTATTGTTGTTATAATTCTGGATATCCCCTTTGTTCTTGTACACCGAAACCATTGTACTCCACCGCCACTCATCAGACATCCTCTTTGTCCTGAAGATAACATTAAACAACCCAGTTAGCCACTCCAAGCCTGCTCTACCCGCATATCTCCAAAACTCTACTGGAATCTCATCTGGTCCAGTCGCTTTGCCCCGACTCATACTACCCATCGCACCCATGACCTCCTCAACCTTAATTCGCCTATAATACATTAAGTCTCGGTGACTCTCGGAGTGCCCCAATTTCCCTAACGCGATGTTTCCACCCCCCTCTTCATTCAGAAGTTTATGAAAGTACGACTGCCATTTTTGCCTACTCTGGGCCTCTTACATCAAATACTCGACCGTCCTCGTATTTGATGCACCTCACTTGATCCAGGTTACGAGCCTTCTTCTCTCTTGCTTTGGCCAATCAAAATAACTTCTTTTCCCCCACCTTTGCCCCCAAGTTCCTCATAAAGCAGACCAAAAGCAACAGTCTTAGCCTTTGTGACTGCTAATTTCGCCTCTTTCATAGCCTCCTTATATCTTTCTCTGTTCACTCTCCTATGATCCTCGTTTGTGCTCTCTATTAACTTAATGCAATATGCTTTCTTGGCTTCCACTTTACCTTGGACCGCATCGTTCCACCACCAGTTGCCTCGGTGCCCTCCAAAGTAACCTTTCGAAACTTCCAACACCTCTCTTGATGCCTCCCTTGTACAGCCTGCCGCCGTCGTCCACATAGCGCTAGTGTCCCCACCACTCTTCTAGGCACCCATATTCGTCAACCTCCCCCCCAACTCCTGTGCATTATCCTTAGATAAAGCTCCCCACCTGATCCTCGACTGACCCCGTACAAACCTCTTCTTCCTCTTCATCAAGATACCGACGTCCATCACCAGGAGCCTATATTGAGTTGTGAGGTTCTCACTCTGGATCACCTTGCAATCTTTGAACAACCCCCTATCACACCTCCCGAGGAGGAGATAGTCAATCTGAGTCTTAGCATACTTCGAAAAGTAACTATATGTTCCTCCCTCTTCTGAAACATCGAGTTCACGATCACCAACTTAAAAGCTCTGGCGAAATCCAACAGTGAGGTACCATCCCCGTTCCTATTACCAAAGTCGAAGCCGCCGTGCACCTCACCATAGCCACCAACAGACGACCCAATATGACCATTGAAATCCCCTCATATGAATATCTTCTCCGTAGGTGGAATACCCCGCACCACCTCATCCAGCGCCTCCTAGAAGCGCCTTTTAACCTCCTCGTCCAAGCCTGTTTGCGGCGCGTAAGCACTAATGACATTCAGAGTGCTCCCTCCAACTACTACCTTAATCGCCATCAATCTGTCATTCCCCCGTCTAACCTCTACCACCGACTCTCCAAGCTCCCTATCCACCAAAATGCCCACTCCGTTCTTGCCCTTCACGACTCCGGAGAACCACAATTTATACCCGTCTACATTCCTCACCTTCGATCCTACCCACCTAATCTCATGCACACACGCTATATTGATCCTCCTCTTTTGGAGAATATTTGCCAACTCTATAGACTTACCCGTCAACGTCCCTATATTCCACGATCTAATTTTCAACCTACAGGCTACCTTATTCCTTTTACCCCCTTTGGGGCCCGTCCCACCCCCTGACCCTTGACCTACCCCCTCCTCACCACCCAACCTCCCCGAGGACATGACCCTACTCTGCCATTTCAAATCACAGTCTATACCTACGAAGCTCTAAAAATGAAAAGGAGAAAAAAACACCACACAGAACAATAAAGAGAGAAAATAGTAGCTATAAGCCCACTAGTCTGACTAGACTAGTACGAAATACTATGGCAACAAAGTAATTAATACAGGATACAGAGAAACATGAGACGGGAGGTACCAATTCCCGCGAATAGAACCTGGAAATCTCGACTTGGTATACTCCTGATGCTGTGGAACCCGACATATATCTGCTACTCTCCTATTTGTGCATGTGCACCTCCCAAAAGTGATACCTGCAAAACACACAAACACCCACGGAAACAATAGAATAGGGGGAGAAAAAAAAAACAGAAATAAAAACCAATATCTTCTTCAAATTACCCTTAAAATCCAAAACATATATATATAAAGGGGGTTATGATATTTCGATGAAAATGTATTTTGCTTTGGAAAATGTATTGTTTGAAAATAGGGTTGCTTAAGAATGTTGTTTTCTTATAGTTGTATTGTCCTACTCGGTACTTACTCACCTCTTCTTACTCAATTAATCATATAAATTCTATGAATTAATTCTCTGAATTTTCTTCCCTTTTATTTATTTTTTATTTTTTATTTTCCCTGTTTTACTGTTCATCTCTTTCTCTTAATCTATACTCCTAACAACTATCTTCTTCAACCACACTCTGGTCATGGCTATTTAAAGCGTCCTCTTATCAAATAGACTTTAAAACAATAGCCCCTTCAATGCCTAGGAATTTACAGGTTAATCCATCGAAGTTATTAAGAAATTAAGAGAATAACCATTTACTAGGTATAACAAATTCATTTTAAAAGAACTTAAATCTATTTTTTACATAAAGACAATTATAACATAAAATTTGTAATTTACATATAGGGGAAGATATTACAGAGAATATAAAGCATATAAAACTTACATAGTTAAAGAGTGAGGTGAGTTTTCCCTTTCGGGAAAACCCGGAAACTTTGCTCCTGCTTAGCTTACTTGCACAATATTTAAGAATTTACAAAGAAAGTTTTATACTAGAGTAGAGGATATTTTGGCTAAGGAAAGAAACATAAGGGTTTCTTGGAAAGTTTGGTTTTGAAGAATGGTTTTTGCTTCCGTGTTTTTCTTTCTTGCTTCTCTTTGCTTGTGAGTTTCTCTTTTATAGGCAAAAAATTCGGACTTCAAATGCGGATTTCAAATTACAGAAGCATCTTTATGACTCAGCCGGGTACACTTTGGGCTCCATCGTCACGTAAAGTCGTTGAAGATGGCTTTGCATTATTGTCCTTTCTCCTGTAGCTACTTTAGCTACTTTATTAAAGAAGATTCCTTTTCTTTTCTTCGTCGTCTTCCTCTTTATTGGAACTGACATTCATACATATTCGTACTTGTATTTATACTTGTATATACACGTATTTTTTTTATGTGTTGAGATTGTGTATTGCTATGGAATCGAAACTCATTCTTCAGTCATCGTCGTCTGGGTCTTGGGCGTCTTGAAAATAATTTATCTTCTGATCATTTTCTTCAGAGTTGGAGTCTTCAGAATTGAAGTCTTCATTTCTAGATCCTATTTCTGGAGCTGGGTTAATATGTTTGTCTTCATTCTCCTTTCCTTTGAAATAATCTTCTAATGTCTGATGTACTATTTGTTGTATTTCCCTCCTTTTTGCTACTGATTTTTTTTTGTCTTAGCGTCTTTGGTAATTTTCTTTTAGTCTGTGATGAAGTTCCTTCATCTTCACTTTTTAGCAAAGTGACAGCTGTCAACGGATTTGATAAGTCTTTACCGGCTACCGTTTGAACCGGACTAGATGTATCTCTATCTGATACAGTAGATTTCTTAACATTCAGAGGGGGATGTACACCCATCTCATCCATTTTTTATTGGGATGGAAAACCCTTGGCTTGAGCTAGTTCGTGCTCTGTCTGTATTAGCTGTTTTTTCAGAAACTCCATTCTTTTTTCAAGATTTGTATTTTCTTGGACCAGTCCTTCATTCTTTTGATTTTGTCTTTTGAAGGCTTCAGTCATGGAGTGGTAGTGTTCGCAGAATATGATCTTGTCTGTATCTTTCTGTATATTGTATTATGGTATTTTTTTTGGGTTCTGTCTAAGGGATGGTGAAATATAGTAGTTTGGTCCTAAAATTCCTCTGGCATAGTCTAAAGCTTCCGTAAAATCATTGAATCCTTTAAAAATGGTTTTTCTACATCTTTGATCGAGTCTATTACCTCAATCCAAGTGTGAACAATTCCATTTGTTTTTCCGTGTATAACTACATAAAATTTAAACATTTTGCCTCTATTTTCATCTGTAAAATAATGTCCCAGAGCATTTAAAGATGCAATGAGATGTTTCGTGTCTTGCTTGTTATGTGAAATCCATATGTTGTCCATCAAACACTTTTGTTGTCTGTCCATAGAGTGGTCTGGCAAATGTCTAAAAGTCAAATTAGATGAAGGGTATGCAATAAGATTGTATTTTTCAAAATACATTATTTCTAAAATATTGTTTACTAAATTGTGAGGTCTAAATTGTACATTACCCAATACTGTCTGTTTGTATAAGTCTGTACTGATTGTCTGGATACCCTTGCCCTTGTCTGAAATCTTTGTTGGCCTCATACTGTAGAAAATAAAGTAGGGTTATTTGTTAGCCTACTTAGTTGGTTTGCTAGATTATTGTCTTTTCCTTTTAGATGTTCAAATTATATATTGTATATAGAGATTGTATCTAGGAAGTTTAACCATCTTCTTTTACTGCTACTTTTATTATTAGTCTTTTTATGAAGTTTTACAATTGCTTCGCAGTCTGTTCTAACTAATATTTATGGTTTATTGAGAATATATAGTCTAAAACTGTTTAATCCATATATTACTGCTAATATCTCGACATCTATATTACTGATATTTCCTTTTTCTTTATACTTTCCACTATGGTATGCACATATGTTCTCTTCTTTTTTATCACTATATTTATTGGGTCTAACTTTTAATATAGCTTCCCATCCAGCCAAACTACCACCCGTTTCTATTATAATATAATCTGTCTCTAATGGTAGATTTATATCAGAGATTTCTTTTATCATTTCTTTTATTTTTTGGACAATCTTAATATCTTCTTTATTGAACTGTTTTTGTCCTTTTATACCTATCTTTGAATATGAGGGTCCAACTATTTTTCCTAAATCTTTTATAAATGGTCTTGCATAATTTATAATTCCTAAGAATTTTTGTACCTCTTTTGTATTATTTAGTTTATCTGGCATTTCTAAAACCTTTTTAGTTATATGAGGTTGTAACTTTACTTTTCCCTCTCCTAAGGTTACTCCTAAAAAGTTTATATAATTTTTACACAATTCCATTTTTTTCTTGCTAATTATTATTCCATTTTCTACAAAAGCTCCCTAAATGTTCTTTCATATCTTTATTAAAAACTAGGATGTTGTCTACGTATACAAGTACAAATCTTTTGTATTCTCCAAAGATATTATCCATTTTTCTCTGAAAGATCGGTGGTGCCGTTTTGGGCCCAAAAGGCATTACTAGCCATTCAAAATGCCCTTCTTGACAAGTGAATGTCGTCCATTCTATACTATCTTTATGCATTTTTACCTGCCAGTATCCTGATTTACAGTCAAACTTACTAAAGATTATTTTTTCTTGTATTCTATTTATTAATTCAGTTTTATCTGGTAATTTATATCCATATGTGTTCGTATTATCATTGAGTCTTTTATAATTTATTACCATTCTATCCTTTCCTCTTACTATTTCGCTATGGTTTCTTACCATAAACGCTGCTGATTTGTGTCTAGATGGTGATCTTCTTATTACTCCTAATTCTAATAGTTCTTTAATTTAGATTTTAAAATCCTCTATATCTTGATTCGTTGCTTCTATCGAGACTGTTTTTATTACATAATCTGGATTTATAATATCTAACTTACATAATATCTTATTATTTTTCTAGTGTTTTAAGGGTTTTTCTCCTATTATTTCTATTTCATCTAGAATTTTAATTATGATGTCTAGGTCCTTTTGGTTTTCTATTATTCATATTCTTTTTATTCATGTTTGGAAATTGTATAATTATATTTCTACTTCTATAAAATCATAGTTTTTATCCAAGATTTCGTCTTCTTCTAATAGTAAATTTAGTTCTTTTTTACAACAAGTTTTATTAGTCTCGCATTCTTCACAATATTTATCTTGTTTTATATCTTCTAGACCATTTTGCCTTAAAGTTGTCTTTATTTTAGTTGTTTGTACATGTGTATGTGTTATGTTTTTAAAAAAGATTACTCCGTCTCTACTTATTAAACAACTCCCATTATTGTATAACATAAAACTTATTCCTATAACAAAGTCTACATTAATATCTAAATCCCTAACCCATATCTTCTCCATTTTATAACTTGGTTTATAAAATTTTGAACAGGTATTTATAAAACTAATTTGTGCTTTGTTAATATAATGTTTATATATATATTATGCGTCTCATCCATTTGCATGGCTGCGACATGCTTATCTAGTGTTTTTATTAATTCTGGTGGTATTATTTTCTTGTTTATGATGCATTTGGTACATCCTGAATCTACCAACGCTAAAGTTTCTACTTCATATCCTTCTATTTTAAGTCTTACTAAAACTTTTAAAGTACTTAATCTTTTATCTTCATTACATATAAAGGTATCGTATGCTTCTTCACTCATTAGTTCTTCTAAATAGTCTTTTTTCATACTTTCAGGTTGTTTTCCTTTTTCTAATTGTTGTAATCTTCTTTCTAGTTCTTCTACCTTTCTTTCTAACTTTAAAATCCTTTCATTGCTTAAGGATTCATCTTCCTTTTTAAATTATTTTTTGTCATTTATTATTATGTTTAGTTCTTTTTATATGCACATTATACATACTTCTTTGTAACAACTCGTGCATTTAGCCCTTTTCTCTTTACTAGGATACCATTACAAATAAAACAAGGGTTACTATCTAAACCTTTACCTTTTTTAAAGTCATGATTACATTCTTCTATTATATTCATTAAATTTCCTATATGCAAATTATCTAATTGTTCTAATCCTATATTATTTATAAGATCTTCTTCTTCTGAGTCTGAGGAATCTGATTTTTCTCTTTCTTCTGCCTCCAAACTTATTATAGAATATATATTTTCATTATCTGACATGTATTCGTCTACATTTATTAGAGTTTCTTTAAAGTCTTATATTAATTGCGAATTTCTAGTTTTATTGTTCATTTTTTTTGGACAAGTATTGGCTAAATGTTCTATGCTTCCACAAGTAAAACATTCTAATTTGTTTTTGTAGTTTCTATTTGTTCTATATTTTCGAACATGTCTATCTCTATTTAAATATGGCTTTTTAGCTGACGACTTTCTAAGGTAATATTTTCTTCTACCATAATTCTTATTATATTGCGATTTTCGATATTTTTTACGTCTTTGTCTATCTTTATCGTAATTTTGTGTTGTGTATACTACTTCTTTACAAAAACCCATTTCATTCTGTTTTAACTGTTTTTGTATTTGTAGGTTTGTATATATTTCTTGTAAAATAGTCATTACATGTTGTATTCTATGTTCTATTGCCCATTTTGCATTAGGGTTTTGTATTACTCCTTCTCTTTTGTATCATCTTTCTTCTATTTCTCTTCCTAAGGCTCCTGTTAATTTATTAAAGAGCTTTTTACCTAGATCTTGGTCAAATATATTTCCGCTAATAGTACAATAATAAAAAAATATTTAAAAAGAATTTAATGCATATGAGACTAATAATTATAGGACTTAAAGGATTAACCAGAAAAAATCTAGGAACAAAAGTCCCAGTAGTAGTATATGATGATAGATGGTCGGAATTAAAGAAATCTATAATAGGATTAACAGAGGTAGACATGACAAATAATGAAGGAATTTTTTATATAAGCCCAGACTTTATGATGAATATGCTAGAATTTGAAAAAAACATAAAAATAGGAATACAGACTAAAGGATACGAAGAAATGACTAATCTCTTAATGTGTATAGGATTTTTAGGAAAAATGACAGATGATAGTAACACCAAATTCAGACTAAAAATAGATGATGTAGTAGAAGTAATGGGAAATAAAGAAATTAAACTAATAAGGCCAATAAAAATAGACCCCGAAGAGTATGCAGGATTAGAATGGAATCTAGAAAGTTTTAATAAAAAGAAGGTTTTAAAACCAGAATCTCATCTAATGTATACTAAAGGAGAAACATCAATTAGATTTACAGATTATAATTATACACCCCAACAAGGGATAAATGAAGAAAGTACAACAGAAAGTACAATAGATGAAGGAAACACTGAAATGATGAACATATAAATTTTACCAGAAGATGAGTTTGAAGTAGACATAGCAATAGAAAAAGCTAAAGAAATTTATAAAAATAATGAAAGAAAACTTTTAAAATGTAAAGGTTGTAAATCAAGAGACTTAAACTTAGAAGAAGTTAAAACACATTTTAAAAGATGCGAACTAAAAACAGATAATATTGGATATATGAAAGAATATGATATTCAATCAAAATTAGAACAAATGAATAAAATAATAAAAGACGTGGAAGACGAAAATTATATATATATATATATATTTATCGGCCTCACAAGTCATCCATTTTAACGTTTCTAATTCAAATAATGTTATGTTTATTGCACAACAATTTTCAAATATTACGTAGTTTACTTTTCTTCTTTCTGTGTTCTAACGGTGATTATAAGTTTGTATAAGCCATTGTACGTGTAATTTATCTCAGTAGATACGTTAGGATTAACATAAAATGAAATCCAAATCACAATTAGAGTTATTTTCCCCTTTTTAACTCAACATTTTATGTGCCATGTTTTTCTTTTCTAAGAAACATTCGTATTTAAAATTTATATTTTTCATCTCAAAGGAATATAGGCTAGCCCTATATTTGTAATATTTCAAGCTAACTTATCATGTTTACTTTGCGATAAAGTTGATAGAATTTATATGTTTACCTCTAACTCTTCATTTCTAATATTTATTATTGATACCCAATTTTTCTCAAAAATATTTTTTTAAAATTGCGTATGTACATTCAAAATCATGCATTAACAATGATTGGTATTTTTTCATAATTTTTATATATTTTGTCTAATCTATCTAGCATTTTATTTCCAATAAATAATTACAAAATCGCATCACAAATAATTTCAAAAGCATTTCTTGATTTAATTTATTATTTATGGCCCTATTTAAACCAAATTATTTCATAATTAGCCAAAATGATATCTTTTGGCTATAATTGTGATAACTTTGCAATTATAGCCCAAGTATATAATTTTATACTATTTTTTACCGGAAATTAGTCATTTGTATTTTTAAATATTAAATAATTATTTTAAATTATTTTCTGTGCATGAAATTCATTTTTTTTATAATTATTAGCTATTTTACAAATTATTTTAATTAATTCGAATTGGGTATTTAACAAATAGACACTTTCATTTTAATTCTAGACTGAATTGAACCAGCCCCAAACCCAATTAAATTAGCCCAAATACCCCAGGCCCAATCCACTATCCTACCCGACCCAATTCCCATTTAATCTGGATCGTTGATCATTTCTGATCAACATACCAGATTCATTCTTACCTTAATTAACCCTAAGACCTACCCCCCTTCCCTCATTCTCTCTTTCACTCCGCCGTTACATCCCTCTCATCTCTCTCAAGCTCTCTCTGCTAAACCTTGCTCATACTCGCCAGCCGTTGGCTCGCCGGTAGCAATGGTGGTTCCACCACCATCCCTAGCCTTCATGGCTCCCTCACACGCCGAATTATTGCTACCCTAAGGTCCTCAAGAGAATCAGAGGCGGTTCAACTCACACCCATGGACTGTTCATGCCGTTCACAGGCCATCATTGGCCGTCCGAGTAAGACCCTTCTATCTCCGGCTAAAATTTATGGTTTCTAAGCCTGATTCTCTCTACCTCTGAGTTATCTCTATCTAAAACCCTAACTCATCTCTTGACTCTTCATATCTGCAATAGATCTGAGTATATTCTAAGTTAATTTACTGTTTTCCTTAAAGATCTCTCCGATTTTTCGAAAAAATGCCTTTCGTCTTCAAAGTTAGGGTTTCTTAACCCCTTTTCAAAATGACTTTTCCTTCTGATTTTCCGTATTATTTTATGTTTTTACTATGTTTAAACGTTTATTCATGTTTTCCCCCTTTTATCTGATTTATTATGTTAAAACCCAAAGTCCCCTGGTCTTAATCCTGGGTTCGGAGTCTGTCTCTGATGATTTGATTCGTATGTGTGCTTGTTTCTCATGAACACTATGAGTTTTTGTGATTTTACCCTATTATGTTCAGTAGGGTTTCTGACTATTGCTTCTTCCGCTTGTATTATGTTTATTCTGTTAATTCCTCTAACCATTTCTATCTTCTCTAGTTGAATCCCTTATTCTATGTGATTCTTACTTTATTATGTTTCTGATTTTACTTCTTCATGCCTATTATGTGTTTATTCTGTTTGTTCATAGAAATTTTGTGTTAACTCTCCCCTTAATCAGTATTGTTCTTATTTGAATCCCTAATTTTCTGTGATTAACACCTTTTACTGATTTCCTGTGATGATATCTTTTACTGATTTCCTGTGATGATATCTTTTACTGATTTCAACCTCTAAAATATTTTCTTGCCTTATTTTATGGTCAATTATGATATAAATCGATTTTTTTAAGTACTTTCCTTAATTAGATTTTCTGAACCTAGCCTCTATTACATGTCTTATACTTTTATGTGCTGATATTGTTTTCTTATGTGTTATATTTCAGTCACATATGGTATATTTCCTTGTTTATTACATGTATATTACTGTTTGAAGTTAACTCCTTAATTGAAGGGAGTACTTACATTGATTTTATGCTTACTGATTCTGATTCCCCAATCACTGCATGACCTTGATTTGTACCTTATTCTCTACCTAGTTTCAAACTATATATACATTGCTCATTAACTCAGAACACACGAGCACATTGGTTCAAAAAGCTCTCTCTTTCTCACACACACTAAAAACTTTCTGCTCTCTTTTTGTGTTACTTACTATTATTCTGAGTTAGCCGGTTGCAAGCCAAGGCTAACTATTGTGCTCTCCTCTCCCTTCACTTTTGTGTTTATTGTCTTATTTACTGGTATGTTCTTATTTTAATTCAAGTCCCAAACCAATATGCTTCTTTTACTGCTTCAGTTTATCATATTTCTATCTGCGGTTTTGTTGTTCAACCTGTAACTAATATGTCTACTTTACTGGTTTATCAGCATGCTTCTGAATATGTCCAACCCCTTAGGATCAGCCTGCTTATGAAGCCCCTTTGTAGTATACTTCAATGTGACTCTGCCTTACTTATGTGTTCCCTAATTTCTATCATGAACCTTTTTGTGCAAAGCAGTTAGCTATCATAAGTTGTCTGATCCTGTGTTGGTTCTGAGATTCGTGGTATGTTGATTCCCTCCCTAAGCCGCTATAAGAATTTTCATGCTCCTGTAACTATGTGTGCACTACATGTGCTCTATGTGTCCTCAATCCCCATCACCCCCGTGTGTAGGTTTGTTCTTCCTGTTTTGGTTTTGTGTTCTTTAAGTATTGCGGAGTTTGGTTTTGGCTCTATGTTTGATCTCCTGTTGTTTAATTATATAACTCTCTTTTTTCAAAAGTTGTTTTACTGAATGACTCCCTCTTTTATTTCACAAAATTATTTCAAGCAAGTCTCTTTTAACATTGTTTTCTTACTAAAACCTTTTCAAAACTATATCAAGCACTCTCACTCTACTCTTAGGTCCTTCAGATCTGCCCCTCTAATGTGTGACTGCTTAGGGATCCCTATGACATCCCTCTGCCTGAACTCTGATGCATTAGAGATGGCTCTTCCACACTGCACTTACTCAATTATGGTTGTAAAATCTGGGTGAGAGCACTGCCCTGGATCCCTTGAGGTCCTTAGGGAACTCTGACACACTCGGATATGAGAAATGCTATGAAACATTTGGGCATTTGAGGTTATGAGAATATGGGCCTCTTTTCAGGCTCCCTATAGTGTAACTTCTTATTTTTCTTTATCTATTTATGTAATTCATTCACATTAGTTTGTAATAATTGCCCTAGATGAATATTGAGGATTAATAGTGAAAAATTTAGGGTGGCCATGTCTGTTGTCGATATCAACGGGGTAGAAACCATGCACTAGGCCTACATTTCTATGTGCGCATTAGAATCCATGTTTAGGACCAATACATGCAAAGCATATCATACATTAGATATCATGCTCTTAAATTTCATGTATAATGTTTCAGCATCACATTATTTTATCACTTAAAAATCATGCTTCAGGGCTAAATAACAACACTAAAACGAACTGTTGTTCCTGCACATTTTTTGAAGTCATGCTTAATAATGCTATAATCTTTTGTGCATCCATGTTTTGCATTTAGAAATCCTGCTTTAGGAACTCTGCATATAAATCATTATGCATTTTATGTGCGCAGTACATACCATGTTTTAGGACCTCACTAAGTCACACCTAGCTAAGCTACTCATGTATGAAAAAGGGACATAAGATAGTCTCACATACGATTATCCTATGTTAGTAAAACTGGTAATAACCCCTGTGTCTTTGCAATGCTTAGAACAACATGCTTCAAGTAAAACAACTTCTAAACTGTTTTAAATAACTCTGGTAACTATTGTGCATTCCCCCCACGCCTAGGCAAGCCTTAGGTAACCAACTTTTATAAAACTGGAAAACTGTTGCTTTGTGTTTACTACCTAATGGTTAACATGCTTAAACTTAGTAGGCAAACTGATTAGGGCCCCTGCTTCTGGGTTTATAAAATAAATCTGCATATCTCTTGTATTCTGATACTCACCTGGACATCATGTTTTTGGATCCTGCTTAATAATATTGCCCTTGTTTGTGTTTGAGACGTGTTGTTTACATGCAATATTTGTAGAGGTAAACCTGAGCCTCTTAATTGCTTCTTTCCTATTTTATCTGTTCAAGTCCTATTTGTTCTTGCCTGTCAACTAGTATTTTCTCCTTTCAACCTTAGGGGTCTGTTTAGAACTACCTTTAATTAGAGGTCCTAATCTCCTCCAGGACCATTAAGGAGGGACGGGTAACAACACACATAGATATCGTTATATAAACTCGCTTAATAACCGCTAAGGGATGGGGAAGGGTATACATGGATATGATAGTCGGTGCGCTAATGCCACGTGTAGCCCCTCTTATGATGAGTGATTACCGGGCATTGTACTGATGTGATCCTATAGGATAAACAACCTAGGACCCCCTATCCCTTACATATGTGTGTTTAGATCATAACTCTTTCAAAACCTTATATGTGTGCCTAGAATCTAAATCTTTTAATCTTTAGCACACATGTGTGCTTAGACTGCGAATCTTCTAAAAAACCTTTATTTGTTTTCCTATGTGCTTTTATTGCTTATGTGTTACCTGTTTTAAAATTCACAAAGCTTGTTTGGCCGAGAACCACAGTTGTGGACTTTGAGGGGTGCCTAACACCTTCCCCTTGAAGTAATTTCAAGCCCTTACCCTATATTTGGTTATCCAATTTGTGTTTGTAAATGACCCTTAGTAGGTGCCCTAACACACCTTAATTCGTTAGGTGAAGACTATTCAATTCCTTACCCCTTTTCCAAAAGGAAACGAGTTGTCCCAATAATGTCAAAAAACCTGAGTGATCCGAAAGGAGAGGAAAAAGGGGGCGCGACAGCATGGCGACTCTGCTGGGGATTATATCCAAGCTTTTACCATTTCAAACTGCTTTGTGAACTTGTCTTTACTTTGTTAATAGTTGCGACCTTACCCTTTCCCCCTTTAAGTGCAATTAATTGTTTATGTCTTTCAAGTACTTGTTCTTTTCAAAATCAAAATTGACATGTTTCTTTTTTTTTTTCCTTTGTAACTGTTTTTCAATCATAACTGTTGTATTTACCGCTTTCATAACGTGCAAATACATGACAACATGATTTTATTGCTCATTTATTGTTGCATAATCATGCCTAATATCATATTCCACTCTTGCCTATACAAATCCTATAGCAACGCTTGATGAGTGGTTGTGCTCTTCCATTTTATATCACCCCTAAATTCGGAAAGGCTTATTTGCAATAAAACTAGTCGATTAGCGGTGCAGTCGAGGGTTTCATGCCTTTCCCCCTCAAGTTGTCCGCTTGAGGGTACCAGTCTAAAACCCCATAGAAACTTTACTCTGTTATATTTTACATGCATCATGGTCAAACCTAGCCGGGTTAATGTGTCGTCCCCACAATAATCCTTTAAGACAGCCTTATCCAAAAGTCCATCGGGTTTTTCATAATCCCAACGGATGCAATCACGTTTTGTGTATTTATTTGGAGAACTAAATGCATGTATGCTAATTATAAGTGTATAAATAATCGAGTCTTGCAGGGGTGAGGGTCTAACCTTATCTAGGTTCGGCATGGTCCAAAGAATACGCCAAAATACTGAGGGAAACGAAGGAGGGCATCTAGAAAGGGTATACCTTTTGTTGGGCATGCACGACCTAGGGAACCTGATTGACAGAGCCAAGAAGATCGAGCCTGGGGAACTGTGACCAAGTATTCTAGGTTTCCTTTTCATTGTTTTTTTCCAGATATAATAAGGCCAAGTGCCATTAGTGACTTTATTTCCTACTTATTATTTTAGTGTCGTTTTGGATTCATGTATTTTACATTAATGAAATGAGGCATTTTGGCATCTAAAATCTCCAAATCAACTTGTTCATAGGCTTACCTCAGGCACAATGAGGCTCCCAAGTTAGGACACGATTTTATTCCTTCATTATGTGTTTAAATACTGCAATATTTGCTCATGATCCTCNACACACAAAGGGTTGATTCGTGCATTATGGCATCATCATCATATCACACAAGATCCAGGGTCCCTCCACCTCCTCCTCCTCCTAGTCCACCTAAGGGCAAAGGCAAAGGCAAAATGGATGATTTGAGCAACATCAGACAAGAAAACACAATAACAGCTGAATGAACAGAAGCCACTGAAAATCAAGGCACTCAAGTTTAGAATGATGCTATGTCACAACTCGAGCAAAGGTTGTTGAAACTCTAAGGGGAGCTTGAGAATGTCCGGAACTTCGAAAATTTATCCCTCTCACTCAGTGTCCCAAATGTCACTCAAAATCCCATACTTCTTCAGAACACCCCAAACAAACAAAATCCTCCCACAACCCATCATCATACAACTCCACCGAAAAATCAAATTATCCCACCACAACACCATCACAACACTTGGCCCACTCCAAGAAATACCCTGCTAATTATCCCTGAACCACATAACTCCACAAGTGACCACCTCTATGCTCAAATACCAGGTCATCAGAACAACCCCATATACGTGGAGACTCTACCTCACTCCACCCAACACATTGCTTACACACTTGAATCCAGTGAGAAGGATATGCTCATTAAGAATTTGCCCGAAGAACTCAAGAAACTGACTAGTCGTTCAGGGCGTTGAAGGAAGCAAGGGAGTCGAAGGGTTGAACTACGAAGATCTCTCTTTACAACCCGATGTTGAACTACCAGAGGGTTACAAACCTCCTAAGTTTGAAATGTTCGATGGTACAGGTGATCCCAAGGTCCATCTGAGGACTTATTGTGATAATTGGTTGGAGTAGGAAGAGACGAGAAGATTCGCATGAAATTGTTCATGAGGAGCCTCACAGGAGATGCTTTATCTTGGTACATCAGCCAAAACCCTAAGAGTGGTCCGACTGGGTAAGTATGGCATCAGACTTCATGGACCGATTCAGGTTCAATACAGATAATGCACCAGACGTGTTCTACATCCAGAACCTTAAAAATAGGCCCACCGAAACTTTTCGCGAGTATGCCGCTCGCTGGAGATCTGAAGCAGCCAAGGTCAGGCCTGCCCTAGAGTGAGAACAAATGAACAAATTCTTCATCCGGGCACAAGACCCGCAGTATTATGAGAGGCTAATGGTGATTGAAAACCACAAATTCTCTAACATCATCAAGTTGGGTGAGAGAATTGAAGAAGGTATCAAGAGTGGAATGGTCACTAACTTTAAGGCATTACAGGCCACCAACAAAGCCTTGTAATCTGGTGGTATATCCAAGAAGAAAGATGCAGGAACGGTAATGGTTGCACATGGACCCAAATCCTCGTTGGTATACCGAACTTCCCCACTCACCTATCAAGCACCCTTGCTCACCTATCAGTCAACACCTCCACCAACATATCAGCCATCTCCACCGGCTACATATCAACCTACTTCCCTCAGATATTCCCAACCAGCTCCTGTTTATCATATCTACAACTCTCAGCCATCTCACTTCCAATCACCCCCTGCTCGCCAAAATTTCCCGATACCTCGACCCAACTTTGATCGCAAACCTCCTAAATAATACACCGGCATTGCTGAACCCATCGACAAGTTGTATGAAAGATTAAAAGTTGCTGGTTATGTCACTCATATCCCTGCTATAACCCTTGAAAATCCATCCCAATGGGTCAATAGAAACAAGACATGTGCATATCATTCCGGCATGAAGGGGCATACAATTGATGAATGTCGCTCATTGAAAGATAATATCCAGTCTATGATTGATAACAAGGTCATCCAGGCAAAAGAAGTTGCTCCCAATGTTCGCAAAAATCCACTTCCAGACCATAGGGGTGTCAACATGATAGAGATAGAAGAAGATTAGGACCTAGGGGGTCGATCGGGTTAATTATAGAAGGTTATGACCCAAAGAGCCAGCAATCACTCTAATCCCATCATAGTCCAGATTGAGCCATCTGGAGACGTTGAGGTAACTGCGTCACTCCTATTCAATTTTGAAACGACACCACCTGCAAACACACATTTTCCGTCCGAGGTTGGAGTTAAGCCGCCTGCTAAGGCACCCATTCCATTTGAAGTGAAAGTAGTTGCACCAATCCCAGTGACAAATGTCAACCATGCCACCTTTCAACGACAAGGCTGTACCTTGGGATTACATGGTTGAAGCAAGAAGGAAAAGTAAAGTCAAGATAGGAGAAGCTGGTGCTGCACAGGGGATGACAAGGACCGACATGGTCTATACACTTGAACACTTGGTAGAGTCTAGCAAGAATGCTTAAAACAGGCCACCCGTCATTGAGACAGGCCCAAATGATCTTTGGAGGAAGGTGCGGGCCAGGGAATACTCAGTCATCGATTAGCTGAACAAAACTCCAGCACAAATATCCATTCTGTCATTGCAGCAAAATTCAGAGACACACAGGAATACTTTGATGAAAGTTCTGAACGAAGCATATGTGCCAAATAACATAACTAGTGGAGAAATGGCCAATATGGTAGGTCAAGTACTAGAGAGTCACAATATCACTTTCCACGAGGACGAGTTGCCGCCTGAAGGGCTAAGTCATAACAAAGCACTGCACATCACTGTGCAATGTGAGGACTACTTCATCACCAGGATTCTGATCGACAGGGGATCCAGCCTCAACATCTCCGTTGACAACACTCAAGAAATTGGGCAAGGGGTTGTACGAGATCAAAGAAGGATCTATGAATGTAAAGGCTTTCGACGGTTCTCAGAGGTCTACCATTGGTGAAATCAATCTTTGCCTGCAGATGGGACCTACATGGTTCGAGGTTGAATTTCAGGTGATAGACATATCGGCATCCTACAACCTGTTGTTGGGACGTCCGTAGATACATGCCGCTGGGGCTGTGGCATCAACATTACATCAGTCAGTAAAATTTGAATGGAACCACCTGGAGGTGATCATCCATGGAGACGGAAGCAATTATAGGTCGCCATACCATCCCGGTGATTGAAGGTAGAAGAAGGCTGGGTGGAGAAACCCACCACCACATTGAACGAATCAATGCAGTAGACGAAGACAAATGGTGGGACAGTAAGATCGAGAGCATACTCAACTGGAGTGGATACGAACCTGACAGAGGACTCGATAAAAATCTTCAGGAATTAGACTGTCTGACCATCTAAGGCCCGACGAGTCCCGGGGTAGCAAGGCTGAACAAGCATTGTTTATTTCATTTTTGCTAATGATTTCCTTTTCGCCTTTTCCATTTTCGCATTTTCCAATAAAATCTCCAATGTTCCAAAACATCGAAAATCACTTTTATGTTTCAACGAATCTGTATTTATTTATTATCATTTTCTCTCATTATTTTTTCTATATAACATCACTATTTCCTGTCTTGATGAACTAGTGACTGTGACATGCAATGAGACAACACAACAAAAGGACAGTGATTCAGAAGAAGAGGATGTCGTACCTGATGAAATTATCAGAGAAGTTGAGGATTTTGAAAACAAGCCTAAGTCCAATCTGGACGAAACCGAGATAATCAACCTGGGAGATTCACAAACTACTAACCAACATTCATTTATTGCCATCAGAGAAATAGGAATACACACAGTTCTTGAAAGATCATGAAGACATATTTGCATGGTCGTACGACGACATGACTGGTCTAAGTACATCCATTATGGCCCACAAGTTTCCGACCAATCCAATGTGCCCGCCGGTAAAACAGAAGATCAGAAAGTTCAAGCATGATATGAGTCTGAAAATCAAAGAAGAAGTTACCAAGCAAATCAACGCCAAGGTCCTCAAGGTAGTTGAATATCCAACATAGTTAGCCAACATCGTGCCAGTGCACATGAAAGACGGAAAAGTTAGGGTCTGTGTCGACTACCGGGCTAGTCCAAAGGATGATTTCCCCCTTCCAAACATACACATCTTGATTGACAATTGTGTAAAGCATGAACTTCAGTCGTTCGTGGATTGTTTTTCCGGATACCATCAGATTTGGATGGACGAAGAAGATGCAGAGAAAATGGCTTTCATCACGCCGTAGGGAGTCTATTGTTATAAGATGATGACATTCAGCTTAAAGAATGATGGGGCCACCTATATGAGAGCTATGACCACTATCTTCCATGCAACGATACATAAAGAAATCGAGGTATATGTGGATGACGTCATCATCAAGTCCAAAAGAGCCACGACCATACAACAGATTTGAGAAAGTTCTTCGACAGGCTGTAAAAGTACAACTTGAAATTAAACCCCGCGAAGTGTGCGTTCGAGGTTCCTGCTGGGAAGTTGCTTGGGTTTATCGTCAGCCGCCGAGGGATAGAATTGGATCCATCAAAGGTCAAATCCATCCAAGAGTTACCACCGCCAAAGAACAAGAAAGATGTGATGAGTTTCCTAGGACGCCTTAACTACATCAGCCGATTCATAACCCAGTCCACAGTTATATGTGAACCAATCTTCAAGATGCTAAATAAAGATGTTGCGACCAAATGGACCGAGGATTGTCAGAAAGCTTTCGACAGAATCAAGGAATACTTATCGACGCCACCAGTTTTGGTCCCGCTAGAGCCAGGTAGACCCTTGCTACTCTACCTTGCGGTATTAGATGAAGCTTTCAGCTGCGTTCTGGGGCAGCATAACGAGACATGAAGAAAAGAACAGGCTATTTATTACCTGAGTAAGAAGTTCACTCCCTATGAGGCACGGTATTCTCTACTGAAACGTACCTGTTGTGCTATGACCTGGGTAGCCTAGAAGTTGAGGCATTACTTATGTGCCTACACAACATATCTCATATCAAGTATGGATCCCTTGAAGTATATCTTTCAGAAGCCCATGCCCACTAGCAAGCTGGCCAAATGGCAAATCATGTTGAGTGAGTTCGACATTGTCTTTGTGACTCAGAAAGCGGTCAAGGGGCAAGCATTAGCAGATCATCTTGCCGAGAATCCTGTGGGAGGAGAATACAAACCCGTGAAAATGTATTTTTCCGATGAAGAAGTGTCATTCATAGGAGAAGAAATTGCAGAATCCTATGACGGTTGGAGAATGTTCTTCGACGGAGCAGCCGATTTCAAGGGAGTCGGTATTGGAGTTGTCCTGGTATCGAAAATAGGTCAACATTACCCGGTATCTGCCAAACTCAGATTTCCCTGCACCAACAATATGGCAGAGTATGAAGCCTGCATATTAAGGCTCAATATGGCCATTGACATGAATATCCCGGAGTTGTTAGTAATTGGTGACTCAGACCTGCTAATACACCAAGTACAAGGAGAATGGGCTACTAAGAATTCCAAGATACTGTCGTATCTGCACCATGTGCAGGAATTGAGAAAGAGGTTCACAAAGACAGAATTTCGGCACATCCCCACAATTCAGAACGAGTTTGCCGATGCATTGGTCACTCTATCATCCATGATACAACACCCAGATAGGAACTTCATTGATCCTATTCCAGTAAAAATCCATAGCCAACCAGCATGTTGTGCCCAGGTGAAGAAGAAGCAGACGGAAAACCATGGTTCCACGACATCGGGGAATACTTGTCTAATGGAGAGTACCCGGAGCTTGCAAATCACAAACTGAACTACGCCTGAGCTGATTCCCATTTAAGAGGGGATACGTAGGTAGCCCTATGGGTTCGTTCATAATTCAATAAAAATCTCACCCCCCACAACTGGAAACTAGGGCAGAATTTTGAGAAGGACCCTCAAAATTCCGAAGCAAGTTCAGCCGATCGCAGCATGTACAATGGTCAGAATCATCAACCGTCTAACTAGGGAATAATTTTGATGAGGACCCTCAAAATTCCGTAGCATGAGTGGTTGCAATGTCTTGAACCATGTCACGGTCGTCGGTTCATCTAAATTTGTCAAAATATATTTTTACTATGTCTTTATAAAATCATGCACGTTTTCAAAATATAGCTTTGTTTAGCAAACGCTACCTCAATGACATAAACATGATCATCAGACCAAGCAGAATGAAGCAAGCAAAGCCAGCGGGGATACGAACCAACCTTCCCAATCTGCAGAACTCACGATTTTTCTTTGGATGTAGGAATAAAGAACAAACAGGTTTCCAAGTCACAAACTTCAACACAACCACAAATGCAAGGTTTACTATCAACACAAAAGAACGAACATGCTCCATAGTCACAGTTTTCAAACCAATAGCAATACCACAATCTATTACCAGCTAAGAAATCCTACTAGCATTCGCTATTTGTTCCTTTGCATAGGGCCAAGACCTACCTTCATCTTGCATGGGACTAAAGCTATGTCCCACATTTTGCATGAGGTTAAGCTCTACCTCCATTTGCATAAGGCTAATCATCTGCCTTCCGTCCGCATAAGGCTAAGCTCTGACTTCCGTCTGCATGAGACTAAGCTCTGTCTCCATCTTGCACAAGGATAATCTTCTGCCTTCCATCTATATAAGGCTAAGCTTTGCCTTCTGTATGCATAAGGCTAAGCTATGCCTTCCGTGTTCATGAGCTTAAGCTCTACCTCAATTTGCATAAGGCTAATCATCTGCCTTCCGTCTGCATAAGGCTAATCTTCTGTCTTCCATTTGCATAAGGCTAATCTTCTGCCTTCCATTTGCTTCTTTTATTGCTTCAGTTTATCATGTTTCTAATATGTTTATATTTGTGGTTTTGTTGTTCAACCTGTAATTAATATGTCTACTTTACTGCTTTATCAGCATGCTTCTGAATATGTCCAACCCCTTAGGATCAGCCTGCTTATGAACCCCCTTTGTAGTATACCTCAATGTGACTCTACCTTACTTATGTTTTCCCTTATTTCTATCATGAACCTTTTTGTGCAAAGCAGTTAGCTATCCTAAGTTGTCTGATCCTGTGTTGGTTCTGAGATTCATGATATGCTGATTCCCTAAACCCCTATAAGAATTTTCATGCTCCTGTAACTATGTGTGCACTACATGTGCTCTATGTGTCCCCAATCCCCATTACCCCTGTGTGTAGGTTTGTTCTTCCTGTTTTGGTTTTGTGTTCTTTAAGTATTGCGGAGTTTGGTTTTGGCTCTATGTTTGATCTGCTGTTGTTTAATTATATAACTCTCTCTCTTCAAAAGATATTTTACTGAATGAATCCCTTTTTTATTTCACAAAACTGTTTCAAGCAAGTCTCTTTTAACACTATTTTCTTACTAAAACCTTTTCAAAACTATATCAAGCACCCTCTCTACTCTTAGGTCCTTAAGTTCTGCCCCTCTAATGTGCGACTGTTTACGGATCCCTGCGAGATCCCTCTGAACTCTGATGCATTAGAGCTGGCTCTTCCATACTGCACTTACTCAACTATGGTTGTGAAATCTGGGTGTGAGCACTTCCCTGTATCCTTTGAGGTCCTTAGGGAACTCTGACACAATCGGATATGAGAAAGGCTATGAAACATTTGGGCATTTGAGGTTCTGAGAATCTGGTCCTGTTTTCAGGCTCCCTATAGTGTAACTTCTTATTTTTCTTTATCTATTTATGTAATTCATTCACATTGGTTTGTAATAATTGTTGTAGACGACTATTGGGGATTGATAATGACAAAGTGCGGGTAGCCATGTCTGTTGTTGATATCAACGGGGTAGAAACCATGCCTCAGGCTTACATTTCTATGTGCGCATTAGAATCCATGTTTAGGACCAATACATGCAAAACATATCATACATTAGATATCATGCTCTTAAGTTTCATGTATATTGTTTCAGCATCACATTATTTTATCACTTAGAGATCATGCTTCAGGGCTAAATAATAGCACTAACACGAACTGTTGTTCCTGCACATTTTTTGAAGTCATGCTTAACAATGTTGTAATCTTTTGTACATCCTGCTTTCGGAACTCTACATACCCTAAGATCATGTTGTGCATTTAGAAATCCAGCTTTAGGAACTCTGCATATAAATCATTCTGCATTTTATGTGCGCATTAGATACCATGTTTTAGGACCTCACTAAGGCATACATAGCTAAGCTACTAATGTATGAAAAAGGGACATAAAACAGTCTCACATACGATTATCCTATGTTAGTAAAACTGGTAATAACCACTGTGTCTTTGCAACACTTAGAACAACATGCTTTGGGTAAAACAACTTCTAAACTATTTTAAATAATTCTGGTAACTATTGTGCATTCCCCCCACGCGTAGGCAAGCCTTAGGTAACCAACTTATATAAAAATGGAAAACTGTTGCTTTGTGTTTACTACCTAATGGTTAACAAGCTTAAAATCAATAGGCAAACTGATTAGGGCCCCTGCTTCTGAGTTTATAAAATAAATCTGCATATCTCTTGTATTCTGATACTCACCTAGACATCATATTTTAGGATCCTGCTTAATAATACTTCCCTTGTTTGTGTTTGAGACGTGTTGTTTACATGCAATATTTGTGGAGGTAAACCTAAGCCTCTTAATTGCTTCTTTCCTGTTTTATCTGTTCAAGTCCTATATGTTCTTGCATGTCGCCTAATATTTTCTCCTTCCAACCTTAGGGGTCTGTTTAAAACTGCCTTTAAGTAGAAGTCCTAATCTCCTCCAGGACCATTAAGGAGGGACGAGTAACAACACACATAGAGGTCGTTAAATAAACTCGATTAATAACCGCTAAGGGATGGGGAAGGGTAGACATGGATATGATAGCCGGTGCGCTGATGCCACGTGTAGCCCCTCTTCTTAGGAGTGATTACCGGACATTGTACTGATGTGATCCTATAGGATAAACAACCTAGGACCCCTTATCCCTTACATATGTGTGTTTAGATCATAACTCTTTCAAAACCTTATATGTGTGCCTAGACTCTAAATCTTTTAATCTTTAGCACATATGTGTGCTTAGACTGCGAATCTTCTAAAAAACCTTTATTTGTTTACCTATGTGCTTTTATTGCTTATGTGCTACATGTTTTAAAATTCACAAAGCTTGTTTGGTTGGGAACCACAGTTGTGGACTTTGAGCAGTGCCTCACCTTCCCCTTGAAGTAATTTCAAGCCCTTACCCTATCTCTGGTTATTCAATCTGTGTTTGTAAATGACCCTAGTAGGTGCCCTAACGCACCTTAATTCGTTAGGTGGAGACTCTTCAATTCCTTAACCCTTTTCCAAAAGGAAACGAGTTGTCCCAATAATGTGAGAAACACTGACTGATCCGAAAGGAGAGGAAAAAGGGGGCGTGACAGCATGGCGACTCTACTGGGGATTATATCTAGGCTTTTACCATTTCAAACTGCTTTGTGAACTTGTCTTTACTTTGTTAATACTTGTGACCTTTCCCTTTCCCTCTTTATGTGCAATTAATTTTTTATCTCTTTCAAGTACTTGTTCTTTTCAAAATCAAAACTAACATGTTTCTTTTTGTTTCCTTTGTAACTGCTTCTCAATCATAACTGTTGTATTTACCGCTTTCATAACGTGTAAATACATGACAACATGCTTTTAGTGTTGCATAATCATGCTCAACATCATAATCCACTTTTGTTTATACAAATCCTATATCAACACTTGATGAGTGCTTGCGCTCTTCCATTTTATATCACCCCTAAATTCGGAAAGGCTTATTTGCGGTAAAACTAGTCGATCATCAGTGCAGTCAACGGTTCCGTGCCTTTCCCCCTCAAGTTGTCCGCTTGAGGGTACCAGTCTAAAACCCAATAGAAATCTTACTTTGTTATATTTTACATGCATCATGGTCAAACCTAGCCGGGTTAATGTGTCGTCCCCACAATAACCCTTTAAGAAAGCCTTATCCAAAAGTCCACCGGGGTTTTCATAATCCCAAGGGACGCAATCACGTTTTGTGTATTTATTTGGAGAAGTAAATGCATGTATGCTAATCATAAGTGTATAAATAGTCGAGTCTAAAAGGGGTGAGAGTCTAACCTAATCTATTTTGCAGAAAATGAGGCACGAAGTCCCTAGGTTCGGCATGGTCCAAAGAATACGCCAGAATGCCGAGGGAAACGAAGGAGGGAATCTAGCAAGGGTATACCTGCTGTTGGGCATGCACGACCTGGGGAACCTGATTGACAGAGCCAAGAAGATCGAGCTGTGGGAAGGTCCTTCTGGAACCAATTATTCTAGGTTTCCTTTTCATTGTTTTTTTCAAATGTAATAAGGCCAAGTGCCATTAGTGACTTTATTTCCTGCTTATTATTTTAGTGTCGTTTTGGATTCGTCTATCTTACATTAATGAAATGAGGCATTTTGGCATCTAATTTCTCCAAATCAACTTGTCGCTAGACTTACCTCAGTCACAACGAGGCTCCCAAGTTAGGACACGATTTTATTCCTGCACTATGTGTTTAAATACTGCAATATTTTCTCATGATCCTCACTGACTTGGCTACCTTTTATTTTTGTTTTTGTTTATTTATTGTGATTATCCCCCCCCCCCCAAAGGGTTGGTTCGTGCATTCTGGCATCATCATCATATCACACAAAATCTAGGAGCCCTCCATGTCACGACCCAAACCGATGGGCCGCGACGGGCACCCGGTACCTTACTCTACCAAGTACCAATGTAACGTATCATTATTTTACATCATCATATATACGTGACATACGGGCCTAATAGGCCAACATAATCATTTATAAACTCAAAAAATAGGCCGACAAGGCCGTATTATCTTTCACGTATACGACATATGTCTACAAGCCTGTACGAGTACATAAATGTCATAAAGGTCGGGATAGAGTCCTGCCATACCAAACAATACCCGTCTAAACCATATTAATCAAACAAGAAACTCCGAAGCAAATGGAGCGCACCAACATCTTCCGCTGAGCTGATAGCCTACTTGGAGGGCTCTCGACCTGTCTATCGGGACTAGCGAANAACCTGTAAGCCTGAATAGCTTTGTAAATCATAAATTACTTTTAGCGTCATGCATATGCATATGAATGTCATGTCGTGCATATGTACATGTTTCATAACATCATCAGCCTCTGAGGGCATCCCATCATATCATATCGGCCACTGTGAGCAAAATCATCATTGTATACCAGCTGATCAGGTGGTGGTGCGTATATAACGCCATAACCTTTCCCATATCCCATATACATATACATACATACATACATATATACGTATACAATACCGTTTGAATAAACATACATATATACACATATATAACGTCGTTTGAACCATATTTCAGCCACTGTGGGCAACATCATCATCATATACCAGCTGATCAGGCGGTGGTGTGTATATAACGCCGTAACCTTTTCCCATATCCCAACACATATATTTACATATATACGCGTATATAACACTATCTGGTCATGGGTCAATGCACATGTATGAAATGCATGAAAAGTACGTAATAATATCAATATTCCTTCCGGATAAACTCTTCCAACTGCGTATTATTCTGAGACCCATGAACAGAAAATAATACTAATTCTCATGGGGAATCAAAAATATAGACACCCCTACTATTTCTATGAATAGAATAATTTATAGAAACTGTGTATTTGCTCGTTTCTTCAGTATAATTTGGACCATGCCAAAAGAAAGAAGGGATATCCTTTACATACCCGGAGTAGGAAAAAAGTCGTATGATATTATTGAACGGTGGATTTAAAATACAAAGCTTGAGCTGTTGGACTTCTAAAGAAACCAAGTGTAGAAACATAGCTATCACCACGCCTTGCCACCAAGTTAAGAAAACAATTGACTTGAACATTAGAAACTTGCACAACGGCTTGATGTGAGATAATTCATTTTTTGGTAATAGTATAAAATTGGACTAAGCAATTGATTGAAATTTAAAACCACAGCCATATACGGAAAGCCATAATTCCATTTGAGGTCTCCTCCACAATATACATCAAAAGTTTCAAGAATCACTACCAAAGTAGCATTAAAATCTTTGATTATCACATATTAGAAAATTTCAAACTTGATAACTTGGTATACCCACTGACCAAGTTTCCACATTAACTACTGAAGAATCATATTACTACTCCAATGAAATGCAAATTTTTGACCAACCACGTCATTCATGCAATTGCTTTGTCAAATTAACTCTTAACCACCTTTTCCCTTAATGTGACACATAATATAAATGACTAATGAGTCATTTGGTTGAATACCACAAGCTGCCACGTGGGGTGGGGGTATTTCAATCTTTATCTACTTATTAGGTAATTGGGTAATGTCCCGGTACCCGGTAATTAACCAATTACTCGCATAATTAAGAATTATTTCAATTTACTTAAAATTATACTTATTTTTAATATGCCTTATACATCCTACTATCATGATCATATGGTATCTTGTATGGTACTATTCCGTAAATATCAGGTATTATCGCTCGGCCCATATTTTATCCCAATATGTCCATTTGGACGAAAACTCATTTTCTTTGATTTGCTTCCCCTCTCACCTTCACGAATTTACTCATAACTTGTTTGAAAGAGCATAATGCTTATAATCTCAAAATAATATCATTCTCGATCTTACGTCGATTAACTTACGATGAAACTTAAACATACAAAAAATGCGGGATGTAACATCATTCCCCCCTTTGGAACATTCGTCCTCGAATGTTGACTGATGCACTTATAATTCGCATAACCCATAGATTTTACGAATAATTTAGTGCTCCACTTGTCATCGAGGCAACTGTTCTGTGAATAATTTCAATGGCTGTCCTTTTGTCCTCTTCCTCGTACCACAACTTGTGGTCAGGATCTTTCCAATCTCGTAACTGTTGCTATCTTCTATCATGCAACCTGTATGACTTTGACCTTGTAAGTGCGCCTATGCGACTCTTCTTCCCTTTTTCCTCTAGATTCTTGCCAATCTCTAGGCCTCACTTCGTAAACATATACAGAGCTTAATAAGATGTCCCCCTAGGCATCTATAGGTATACTGAAGTTCTTCGCTCGATACTTTGTTGAACTTACGAATATTGTAATACTTTATTTCGTTGATCCCTTTATCCATTCGTATGAATTTACTACATCTTGGTAGGTCATACTATACCATAATATTTATCGTTATTGTGGTCTGCAACCAACTCCAAGTTACCCTTGTTGCTTATCCTATGTGTATAAATCTATGTCCTTTAATGCTTCCTCATTACTGTTCATCTTAAGAATGACGGCCTAATCTCACCTCATACTTTGTGACTTTTTCCCATCCTTGTCGATTCGCCTTAATGTAGATGTATCATCTATCACTGATAACTTGATCTCTTATGTAACATTGTCGCTAGGGCTCACGTTCCATCGTGGAACATTTGAAGTGATTGTCTTGATCCATACTCGTATTTCATAGCATCCAGTGTGATTTACCTTGCATGGGTATTTTAATCCTGTACAATTTCATTACTTAATCGAATGCCCAAACGTCATCTTTTCTCTATCACAATTATACCTTCATTCTACTACCAGGGTAGCATTCTATCTCTTCTAAATGCCACTAGTCTTAGACTTATTTGAGTTCATTTAGGCTATACTGAGCTTTGTATAGCATAGAGAAACCATCAGCTCTTCTTATTTTCATGGGCCTAATCCTGAGGACTCATCCATTCTCGACACCTTCTCACTTTCCCTTTCTTATCCTTACTCCTGTTTTTCTAAAACCTTGTCGCTTTATCATACTTTAGCTTGCGACCTACACCTACCTATTTATATTACTCGCATCTTTCTTTCAACTTGCTTGCATCATAGGTTTCCTTGTGTTATTCTGGAACATCATCTGAGACATCACACCATCTCTAGTTCTTCTTTACTCTCTTAACTAGACCTCTCAGTACCTAGAAGTCATAGGCTGGAAGATATACCACTGAAGATGTCGCTATCATTCCTGGATGCTGAATCCCCGCGCTTCTAGCTTTCTATCCGCAGTATGGACAATTCACAACCTTCTATATTTCAGTATTTGTACGTTGTTCACCTTTTCTTACTTACCTTAAAATATTGCCTCACATTCTTATATATCTTTCATAACCTCCCTTCCATATAGGTATAATTTATCTCCACGACCTGAAGGTCTTATTATAATACTTGCATCTTTGGTGCATACGCAATCCGGTGGGAGCTTCATACTAACTTCTTATGAGGCTGGTACTCTTAAGTTGGCTTCATCGTAGAGCCATTATAAAATATGGATATTGTACTATCTCTCCTATACCTCTACTATTTACGAGTGATCCTGAGGTCTATAATTCTCTTGGTCCACTCCTGTTTTACTTAGTCGATGTAACTCTTTAGTTTCTTCTTCTTTCTGATCAGACTTTATGTAGGCTTGAGCTATCTCCTAATCTCCGGCTCCTGGTATTAGTTATTACTTTAGCCTTTCATAGGCGCATAGAGATACTCGTGGTAAAATCCTTTAACAATTCAATTCTTCGTCTATGACCTTGGATCAATTCTTTCTTTTAACGTATACCTTAATCTTCTATGATGTATATGATACAAGTATAAAACCACACTCTTAAGTGTGTTTATAACGTCCCCAACTCAGGATCATTGATTGAATAATTATTTTTGTTCCTTCTTAGCTTTCTTTAACGTAAGATATTGCTTTTTCCTGGTCTTTCTGCCGCTTGTTGTGGGCATACATAGCTTATCTTAGTTTCTACGCATGCCAGAGTTTTCGTGAAACTCACACGATCTCGAATATTACTTTTGATTTTATATCCTATTCATTAGCCACGATAGGTGCCACTTTCTTATGTAGTGCATACCATGTTGTAATGAGATTCTCGTTACAAGACCATTTCCTCTTTCTGTCACTCTGCTTAGGTTGAAGCCTTCTTCCTTATTTTCTCAGCTAGTATTTCATTGTCGTACTTTAGGGAGGACCATCTGAATCTTGTAAAGCTACGAGCTTATTACGTCATATACTCGACGAAATTTTTGATGCCCCTCCTCGCCTATAATTATCCGTGGTTACTTACCTCCAAACTCTTCTGCTTATAGGGTTGATTCTGAACATGATATTTTGACTGTTTTCCCAATGGCACTCTCTTTTATTTCCGTAATAACTCATACGATACCTTTAACTACCCCAATTCCTATCCGAATATTTCTCAAGGGTTCCAGTGTCATATCTGTGAGACTGAACTCCCCATGTTGGGGTTCACTATGTTTATTTTGCATGATCTACTGATTTATTTGTAACCTCTTGTCTATCCATAACTAGACTCTTCTTGAATCAACTACTAACCACTCGTTGGCCCACTCTCATATCAATATTCCGTGTAATCTTTCTTGGGTTATTTTCTTTGTCTTAACTTACCTCTCGCACTAGCTCCTTATTTATCAAAAACATCCCAAGTCGGAATTCTTACTCCCTCTCCTTGACATCGTGCTTGCATAATTTTCTGGAATCGTAGCATATCTGTAGAATTTGGATAAGTGCAATCTCATTTCTTTCTCATTTTTATCGTATTTTTCCTTTAACATTCCATAGTCACTAAAAACACTCAATTCTGACTTAATGCCACATCACTCCATATTCCCCCCTTTAGGGAAGTACTACGATTTAGTGCTATGACGGGCTATCTAGAGATGTTTTACCTCTTTATCTTTGGCGTCTTCTCACATCCTCGATGACCCTTATTCGCCTTGCGATAATCGTTGCTTGTTTTATGGTATCGTCTTCCTGAATGACCATTCTATGAATTTCTCATGAATCTTCTCCTGTTGTCCATTCTATTATCGCCGGAACACAATCTTAAATTCTTATGATGATGACTATTATCAAATCACTCAGTCCCTAATTCATGTTTAGTTTATCTTGTTTACTAGCCCAAACTGATTTCTATTACTCTGAGGTTTAACTCTCCCTTCTAGTAGTCGCGTTGGAGTCACGAACTTATCCCTTGAAATTAGGATATGAATTTATGGCCTATACTTTTTTGTTGTCTTAAGGCCTGACACCTTTCGTAATATCCTTCGGAATGTCAACTAACAAAAACATCCATTCACCATTTTGGGTTACCCTAACCCCAACTGGATTCTGATATCCCGTCATTTTCTTAAACTGAACTTGTTAGCCCCCAATAGCGAATAACTAAGATGGGGTGTGGTTGATTATACATACCTCTATTACTGTTGAAGGTAACTCACAAGGCTTATATTTTTTTGCCTTAGTTGAAAATACCGATAATCTTTATTAACTGGGGTACCTCGTACCCTTCTCATCTTGCTCTTTTTACTTGTTGAAGTATGTATCTACCTTCTGAATCTCTCATTTACTTTTACCATGGGGTGGGTAGATATTTTTTCCTCAAGGCTCCTTATCGAGAGGCTCACACGTCTTAGTACACACATGATCTACTGAAGACCTTACATTTACTTATCGTAGGCATCATACAAAAATTCAATTCCTCTAACTCAGCTTTTTCTGAACTATCTCTCTTTCCAACCTTCTTTCCTGATATAGGTATCGTTTTATTACGAATAGAATATAATTTCGAAATTTGAATTCTTATAAGTGAGCTCTACCACACGATCTAGAGTAAGAAGAAAGAGTGACAATCCTAAATGTCCTGTAGCCTCCTGCTTATAAGTGTGGTGCACGACACACCCATAAAAAAGACTCTACTAGACACGACTTGTAGACTCCTTAGGACAAAACTGCTCTGATACCACTTTTGTCACGACCCAAACCGATGGGCCGCGATGGGCACCCGGTACCTTACTCTACCAAGTACCAACGTAACGTATCATTCTTATTACATCATCATATACACATGACATACGGGCCTAATAGGCCAACATAATCATTTATAAACTCAAAACATAGGCCGACAAGGCCGTACAATCTTCCACGTATACAACATATGTCTACAAGCCTCTATGAGTACATAAATGTCATAAAGGTCGGGATAGAGTCCTGCCATACCAAACAATACCCGTCTAAACCATATTAACCAAACAAGCGACTCCGAAGCAAATGAAGCGCACCAACATCTTTCGTTGAGCTGATAGCCTACTTGGAGGGCTCTCGACCTATCTATTGGGACTAGCGGGCATGAAATGCAGCGTCCCCAGGCAAAAGGGACGTCAGTACGAATAATGTACCGAGTATGTAAGGCACATAAATAAGTACATAAGAGACATGGAAGAAATATATAGCACATGACTCAACCTGTAAGCCTGAATAGCTTTGTAAATCATAAATTACTTTTAGTGTCGTGCATATGCATATGAATGTCATGTCGTGCATAGGTACATGTTTCATAACATCATCAGCCTCCGAGGGCATCCCATCATATCATATCGGCCACTATTGGAAAAATCATCATTGTATACCAGCTGATCAGGTGGTGGTGCGTATATAACGCTATAACANATGAAATACATGAAAAGTGCGTAATAATCTCAATATTCCTTCCGGATAAACTCTTCCAACTGCGTATTATTCTGAGACCCATGAACAAAAAATAATAATAATTCTCATGGGGAATCAAGAATATAGACATCCCTACTATTTATATGAATAGAGTAATTTATAGAAACTGTATATTTGCTCGTTTCTTCAGTATAATTTGGACCATGCCAAAAGAAAGAAGGGATATCCTTTACATACTCGGAGTAGGAAAAAAGTCGTATGATATTCTTGAACGGTGGATTTAAAATACAAAGCTTGAGCTGTTGGACTTCTAAAGAAACCAAGTGTAGAAACATAGCTATCACCACGCCTTGCCACCAAGTTAAGAAAACAATTGACTTGAACATTAGAAACTTGCACAACGGCTTGATGTGAGATAATTCATTTTTTGGTAATAGTATAAAATTGGACTAAGCAATTGATTGAAATTTAAAACCACAGCCATATACGGAAAGCCATAATTCCATTTGAGGTCTCCTCCACAATATACATCAAAAGTTTCAAGAATCACTACCAAAGTAGCATTAAAATCTTTGATTATCACATATTAGAAAATTTCAAACTTGATAACTTGGTATACCCACTGACCAAGTTTCCACATTAACTACTGAAGAGTCATATTACTACTCCAATGAAATGCAGATTTTTGACCAACCACGTCATTCATGCAATTGCTTTGTCAAATTAACTCTTAACCACCTTTTCCCTTAATGTGACACATAATATAAATGACTAATGAGTCATTTGGTTGAATACCACAAGCTGCCACGTGGGGTGGGGGTATTTCAATCTTTATCTACTTATTAGGTAATTGGGTAATGTCCCGGTACCCGGTAATTAACCAATTACCCGCATAATTAAGAATTATTTCAATTTACTTAAAATTATACTTATTTTTAATATGCCTTATACATCCTACTATCATGATCATATGGTATCTTGTATGGTACTATTCCGTAAATATCAGGTATTATCGCTCGGCCCATATTTTATCCCAATATGTCAATTTGGACGAAAACTCATTTTCTTTGATTTGCTTCCCCTCTCACCTTCACGAATTTACTCATAACTTGTTTGAAAGAGCATAATGCTTATAATCTCAAAATAATCTAATTCCCGATCTTACGTCGATTAACTTACAGTGAAACTTAAACATACAAAAAATGCGGGATGTAACACTCCACCTAAGGGCAAAGGCAGAGGCAAAATGGAACATTTGAGCAACATCGGACAAGAAAACACAATAACAGCTGAACGAACAGAAGTCACTGAAAATCAGGGCACTCAAGTTCAGAATGCGGCTATGTCACAACTCGAGCAAAGGTTGTTGAAACAATAAGGGGAGCTTGAGCATGTCCGGAACTTGGCAAATTTATCCCTCTCACTCAGTGTCCCAAATGTCACTCAAAATACCATACCTCCTCAGAACACCCCAAATAAACAAAATCCTCCTACAACCCATCATCATACAACTCCACCGAAAAATCAAATTATCCCACCACATCACCAGCACAACACTTGCCACACTCCAAGAAATACCTCGCTAATTATCCATGAACCACAGAACTCCACAAATGACCACCTTTATGCTCAAACACCAGGTCATCAGAATAACCCCATATACGTGGAGACTCTACCTCACTCTACCCAACACATTGCTTACAAACCTGAATCCAGTGAGAAGGATATGCTCATTAAGAATTTTGACGAGGAACTCAAGAAGCTGACTAGTCGAGTTCAGGGCGTTGAAGGAAGCAAGGGAGTTGAAGTGTTGAACTATGAAGATCTCTGCATACATCCCAATGTTGAACTATCGGAGGGTTACAAACCTACTAAGTTCGAAATGTTCGTTGGTACAGGTGATCCCAGGGTCCATCTGAGGACCTATTGTGATAAATTGGTTGGAGTAGGAAGAGACGAGAAGATTCGCATGAAATTGTTCATTAGGAGCCTCATAGGAGATGCTTTATCTTGGTACATCGGCCAAAACCCTAAGAAGTGGTTCGGCTGGGTAAGTATGGCATCAAACATCATGGACCGATTTAGGTTCAATACGGAGAATGCACCAGACGTGTTTTACATCCAGAACCTTAAAAATAAGCCCACCGAAACTTTTCGCGAGTATGCCTCTCGTTGGAGATCTGAAGCAGCCAAGGTCAGGCCTGCCCTAGAGGAAGAACAAATGAACAAATTCTTCATCCGAGCACAAGACCCGCAATATTATGAGTGGCTAATGGTGATTGAAAATCACAAATACTCTGACATCATCAAGTTGGGTGAGAGAATTGTAGAATGTATCAAGAGTGGAATGGTCACTAACTTTGAGGCACTACAGGCCACCAACAAAGCATTGTAGTCTGGTGGTATGTCCAAAAAGAAAGATGTAGGAACGATAATGGTTGCACAGGGACCCAAATCCCCGTTGGTATACCGAACTTCCCCACTAACCTATCAAGCACCCTCGCCCACCTATCAGTTAGCACCTCCACCAACATATCAGCCATCTTCACCGTCTACATATCAGCCTACTTCCCTCAGATATTCCCAACCAGCTCCTGTTTATCATACCTACAACTCTCATCTATCTCACTTCCAATCACCCACTACTCGTCAAAATTTCCCTCGACCTCGACCCAACTTTGATCGCGGACCTCCTAAACAATACACCGCCATTGCTGAACCCATTGACAAGTTGTATGAAATATTAAAAGTTGCTGGTTATGTCACTCTTATCCCTGCTATAACCCCTGAAAATCCATCCAATGGGTCAATCCAAACAAGATATGTGCATACCATTCCGGCATGAAGGGGCATACAATTGATGAATGTCGCTCATTGAAAGATAAGATCCAATCTATGATTGATAACAAGGTCATCCAGGCAAAAGAAGTTGCTCCTAATGTTCGCAACAATCCGCTTCCAGACCATAGGGGTATCAAAATAATAAAGATAGAAGAAGATTGGGACCCAGAGGGGTCGATCGGGTTAATTATAGAAGGCGATGACCCAAAGAAGCCAACAGTTACTCTTAATCCCATCATAGTCCAGATTCAGCCATCCAAAGATGTCGAGGTAACTGCATCACTCCTATTCAAGTTTTAAACAACACCACATGCAAACATACACTTGCCGTTCGAGGTTGGAGTTATGCCGCCTGCTAAGGCACCCATTCCATTTGAAGTGAAAGTAGCTGCACCAATCACAATGACAATGTCAACCACGCTACCTTTCAATGATAAGGCTGTACCTTGGGATTACACGGCTGAAGCGAGAAGGAAAAATGAAGTCAAGATAGGAGAAACTGGTGTTGCACAGGGGATGACAAGGACCAACAGGGTCTATACACCTGAACACTTGGTAGAGTCTAGCAAGAATGCTTACAACAGGCCACCCGTCATTGAGACAGGCCCATATGATCTTTGGAGGAAGGTGCAGGCCAGGGAATACTCGATCATCGACCAGCTGAACAAAACTCCAGCCTAGATATCCATTTTGTCATTGCTGCAAAATTCAGAGACACACAGGAATGCTTTGATGAAAGTACTGAACGAAGCATATGCCAAATAACATAACTAGTGGAGAAATGGCCAATATGGTAGGTCAAGTACTGGAGAGTCACAAGATCACTTTCCACGAGGAAGAGTTACCGCCTGAAGGGCTAAGTCATAACAAAGCATTGCACATCACTTTGCAATGTGAGGACTACTTCATCACCAGGATTCTAATCGACGGGGAATCCAGCCTCAACATCTGTCCGTTGACAACACTCAAGAAATTGGGCAAGGGGTTGTAGGAGATCAAAGAAGGATCTATGAATGTAAAGGCTTTCGACGATTCTCAGAGGTCTACCATTGGTGAAATCAATATTTGCCTGCAGATGGGACCTACATGGTTCGAGGTTGAATTTCAGGTGATAGACATATCGGCATCCTACAACCTGTTGTTGGGACGTCCGTGGATACATGCCGCTGGGGCTGTGGCATCAACATTACATCAATCAGTAGAATTTTAATGGAACCACCTGTAGGTGATCATCCATGGAGATGGAAGAAATCATATCTATAGTCGCCATACCATCCTGGTGATTGAAGGTAGAAGAAGGCTGGGTGGAGAAACCCACCACCACATTGAACAGATCAATGCAGTAGACAAAGACAAATGGTGGGAGAGTAAGATCGGGAGCATACTGAACTGGAGTGGATACGAACCTGGCATAGGACTCGGTAAGAATCTTCAGGGGATTTCCAAACCAATACAGCTGAAGCACCATGGCACCACTTTTGGGCTAGGGATACAAATACACATGGCAAGAGTACGAGAACTGGTCGCCACCATGGCGCGGACCATACTATCCATTGGAAAAGCCGATACCGCATTTGAAGCAGACCTTCCAGCAGGCCGATGTAATATGGGGGTCAGAGGAAGAAGAAGCATTGGCATCCTTGAAAAAACTATTCCTGGAAGATGGTGACATGGACTGTTGTGTTAGTGTTGAGGAGGAGGGGGAGGAAGGCCCTGCCGTCCAAGCTGTGAGTAAGGGATCATTCCTCAAGAATTGGACTGTCAGACCATCCAAGGCCTGACGAGTCCCGGGGTAGCAAGGCTGAACAAGCATTGTTTATTTAATTTTGCTAATGAATTCCTTTTCGCCTTTTCCATTTTTGCATTTTCCAATAAAATCTCCAATGTTTCAAAACATTCGAAAATCACTTTTACGTTTCAACGAATCTGTATTTATTTATTATCGTTTTCTCTCATTATTTTATCTATACAACATCACTATTTCCTGTCTTGATGAACCAGTGATTGTGACATGCAATGAGACAACGCAACAAAAGGACAATGATTCAGAATAAGAGGATGGCATACCCGAAGAAATTATCAGAGAAGTTGAGGATTTTGAAAACAAGCCTAAGTCCAATCTGGACGAAACCAAGATAATCAACCTGGGAGATTCACAAACCATTAAAGAAACTCTCATCAACATTCATTTATCGCCATCAGAGAAATAGGAATAAACCCAGTTCTTGAAAGAGTATGAAGACATATTTGCATGGTCATACGACGACATGACTGGTCTAAGTACATCCATTGTGGCCCACAAGTTGCCGACCAATCCGATGTGCCCGCCGGTAAAACAGAAGCTCAGAAAGTTCAAGCATGATATGAGTCTGAAAATCAAAGAAGAAGTTACCAAGCAAATCAACGCCAAGGTCCTTAAGGTAGTTGAATATCCAAGATAGTTATCCAACATCGTGCCAGTGCACAAGAAAGACGGAAAAGTTAGGGTCTATGTCGACTACTGGGCCAGTCCAAAGGATGATTTTCCCCTTCCAAACATACACATCCTGATTGACAATTGTGCAAAGCATGAACTTCAGTCGTTCGTGGATTGTTTTGCCGGATACCATCATATTTGGATGGGCGAAGAAGATGCAGAGAAAACTGCTTTCATCACGCCGTGGGGAGTCTACTGTTATAAGATGATGCCGTTCTGTTTAAAGAATGCTGGGGCCACCTATATTGAGAGCTATGACCATTATCTTACATGACATGATACACAAAGAAACCAAGGTGTATGTGGATGACATCATCATCAAGTCTAAACGAGCCACGGAACATACAACAGATTTGAGAAAGTTCTTCGAAAGGCTGCGAAAGTACAACTTGAAATTAAACCCCGTGAAGTGTGCGTTCTGGGTTCCTGCTGGTAAGTTTCTTGGGTTCATCGTCAGCCACTGAGGGATAGAATTGGATCCATCAAAGGTCAAAGCCATCCAAGAGTTACCACCGCCAAAGAGCAAGAAATATGTGACGAGTTTCCTGGGACGCCTTAACTACATCAGCCGATTCATAACCCAGTCCACAGTTATATGTGAACCAATCTTCAAGATGCTAAAGAAAGATATTGTGACCAAATGGACTGAGGATTGTCAGAAAGCTTTCGACAAAATCAAGGAATACTTGTCGACGCCACCAGTTTTGGTCCCGCCAGAGCCATGTAGACCCTTGCTACTCTACCTTGCGATATTAGATGAAGCTTGCACCTGCGTTCTGGGGCAGCATAACGAGACATGATGAAAAGAACAGGCTATTTATTACCTGAGTAAGAAGTTCACTCCATATGAGGCACGATATTCTCTACTGAAACGTACCTGTTGTGCTATGACCTGGGTAGCCCAAAAGCTGAGGCATTACTTCTGTGCCTACACAACATATCTCATATCAAGTATGGATCCCTTGAAGTATATCTTTCAGAAGCCTATGCCCACTAGCAAGCTGGCCAAATGGCAAATCCTGTTGAGTGAGTTCGACATTGTCTTTGTGACTCAGAAAGCGGTCAAGGTGAAAGCATTAGAAGATCATCTTGCCGAGAATCTTGTGGGAGGAGAATACAAACCCGTGAAAACGTATTTTCCCGATGAAGAAGTGTCATTCATAGGAGAAGACATTGCAGAATCCTATGTTGGTTGGAGAATGTTCTTCGACGGAGCAGCCAATTTCAAGGGAGTCGGCATTGGAGTTGTCCTGGTATCGGAAATAGGTCAACATTACCCGGTATCTGCCAAACTCAGATTTCCCTGCACCAACAATATGGCAGAATATGAAGCCTGCATCTTAGGGCTCAATATGGCCGTTGACATGAATATCCAAGAGTTGTTAGTAATTGGTGACTCAGACCTGCCAATACACTAAGTACAATGAGAATGGGCTACCAAGAATTCCAAGATAATGTCGTATCTGCACCATGTGCAGGAATTGAGAAAGAGGTTCATGAAGACAGAATTTCGGCACGTCCCCAGAATTCAGAACGAGTTTGCTGATGTATTGGCCACTCTATCATCCTTGATACAACACCCAGATAAGAACTTCATTGATCCTATTCCAGTAAAAATCCATAGCCAACCAGCATATTGTGCCCACGTTGAAGAAGAAGCAGACGGAAGATCATGGTTCCACGACATCAGGGAATACTTGTCAAAGGGAGNAGCCCACACACACAATTTGAATTTAGGGCAAAATTTTGAGAAGGACCTCAAAATTCTGAAGCAAGTTCAGTTGATCGCAGCATGTACAATGGTCAGAATCATCAACCGTCTAACTGGGGAAGAATTTTGAGGAGGACCCTCAAAATTCCATAGCATGAGTCGTTGCAATGTCTTGAATCATGTCACGATCGTCGGTTCATCTAAATTTGTCAAAATATATTTTTACTATGTCTTTATAAAATCATGCACGTTTTCAAAATATAGCTTTGTTTAGAAAACGCTACCCCGATGACATAAACAGGATCATCAGACCAAGCAGAACGAAGTAAGAAAAGCCAGCGGGGATACGCATCAACCTTCCCAATCTGCAGAACGCACAATTTTTCTTTGGATGTAGGAATAAAGAACAAACAGTTTTCGAAGTCACAAACTTCAACACAACCGAAAATGCAAGGTTTACTATCAGCACAAAAGAACGAACATGCTCCATAGTCACAATGCTCACAACAATCGCAATACCACAACCTATTACCAACTAAGAAATCTTACTAGCATTCGCTATTTGTTCCTTTGCATAGGGGCAAGCCCTGCCTTCATCTTGCACGGGACTAAGCTTTGTCCCACATTTTGCATGAGGTTAAGATCTACCTCCATTTGCATAAGTCTAATGATCTGCCTTCCGTCCGCATAAGGCTAAGCTCTGCCTTCCGTCTGCATTAGACTAAGCTTTGTCTCCATCTTGCACAAGGATAATCTTCTGCCTTCCATCTGTATAAGGCTAAGCTCTACCTTCCGTCTGCATAAGGCTAAGCTCTGCCTTTCGTCTGCTTGAGGTTAAGCTCTACCTCAATTTGCATAAGGCTAATCATCTGCCTTCCGTTTGCATAAGGCTAATCTCCTGCCTTCCATTTGCATAAGGCTAATCTTCTGTCTTCCATTTGCATAAGGCTAATCCCCTACCTTCCCTTGCATAAGGCTAATCGTCTGCCTTCCATTTTCATAAGGATAATCTCTGCCTTCCATTTTGCATAAGGCTAATATTTGCCTTCCTATCTGCATAAGGCTAATATTTTGCCTTACATTTGCATAAGGCTAATCCCCTGCCTTCCCTTGCATGAGGTTAATCTCTGCCTTCCATTTTGCATAAGTCTAATCGTTGCCTTCCTATCTACATGAGGCTAAGCTCCTCCTCCAATTTACTTTTTCACTGAGACTAAGCGTTGTCTCTCAAGCATTATCTACTTTGCTTCTCTTTCGGGCTAAGCTCTGCCCTTCCATTCACAAGACTAAGCTCTGTCTTGTCAGCATTATGTTATTGCATATCATGGGCTGAAATATCGGCAAACTGTCCAAAGGCGTCATAGTCTAACTGCATCATCCTCATAGCTAGAAGACACCATGTCATGGCATGATGATCTCTCTCAATTTGCATATCATTATTCAAAGGCATCATAGTTCGGAGGATCCATCTGCATGTCCAGAGAACATCATTTCATGGCCTATGAATCTATCATCAAACCATTCATGGCCCAGGACATCATGGTCTAAGGACGTCATCCCTACCGTCCAAAGACAACTTTCATAGTCCAACGGGAACCTGCATCATGTCTAAATTTATGCACAATATACGCTTGTATTGCTTTTATTTGCAGGTAACCCGGCAAGCAACAGCTATCCCAGCAAGAGCAATCCCGCTCCAATTCTCCCAACCGTATCAAACCCGATATCCCACAAGTCGTTCATTCCCCCAGCCCTAGATGTTGCGTTCGTTCTTGTAATAACTTCATCGGTATACTTCGCCGATGAATCCGGAACTACATACGGCCTGATTCCTGTAAAACCAGGGGTATGTATGCACCTCAGAAGCCGGAGGACTGCCTAAACCTCTCTACCGTTTCGCTCGGTCAAAATTGGCCATTTATCTTTACCCGACAACTCTTTCATCCTTTTCGGGTAAAGAGGGGTAGCTGTTGATACCCAATTTTTCCCAAAATGTTTTTCAAAATTGCATATGTACCTTCAAAATCATGCATTAACAACGATTGGTATTTTTCCATAATTTTCCTATATTTTGTCTAATTTATCTAGCATTTTATTTCTAATAAATAATTACAAAATTGTATCACAAATAATTTCAAAATCATTCTTGATTTAATTTATTGTTTATGGTCCTATTTAAACCAAATTATTTCATCATTAGCCAAAATGACATCTTTTGGCTATAATTGCAATAAATTTGCAATTATAGCCCAAGTATATAATTTTATACTATTTTTGACCGAAAATTAGTCATTTGTATTTTTAAATATTAAATAATTATTTTATGCACATGAAATTCATTTTTTATAATTATTAGCTATTTTACAATTTTTTTAATTAATTCGAATTGGGTATTTAACAAATAGCCACTTTCATTTTGATTCTAGACTGAATTAAACCAGCCCCAAAACCCAATTAAATTAGCCCAAATACCCCAGGCCCAATCCGCTATCCTAACCGACCCAATTCCCATTTAATTTGAATCGTTGATCATTTATGATCAACGGACCAGATTCATTCTTACCTTAATTAACCCTAAAGACCTACCCCTCCTTTCCCTCATTCTCTCTTTCACTCCGCCGTTACATCCCTCTCATCTCTCTTAAGCTCTCTCTGTTAAACCTTGCTCATACTCGTCGGTCGTTGGCTCGTCGGTAACAATGGTGGTTCCACTACCATCCCTAGCCTCCATGGCTCCCTCACACGCTGTATTATTGCTACCCTAAGGTCCTCAAGAGAACCAAAGGCGGTTCAACTCACACCCATGGACTATTCATGTCGTTCTCAGGCCACCCTTGGCCGTCCGAGTAAGACCTTTCTATCTCCGGCTAAAACCTATGGTTTCTAAGCCTGATTATCTCTACCTCTAGGTTATCTCTATCTAAAACCCTAACTCATCTCTTGACTCTTCAGATCTGCAATAGATTTGAGTATATTCTGAGTTATTTTACTGTTTTCCTTAAAGATCTCTCCGATTTTTCAAAAAATGTCTCTTCGTCTTCAAAGTTAGGGTTTCTTAACCCCTTTTCAAAATGACTTTTCCTTCTCACTTAGAAATCATGCTTTAGGGCTAAATAATAGCACTAACACGAAATGTTGTTCCTGCACATTTTTTGAAGTCATGCTTAACAATGTTGTAATCTTTTGTGCATCTTGCTTTAGGCACTCTGCATACCCTGAGATCATGTTGTGCATTTAGAAATCTTGCTTTAGGAACTCTGCATATAAATCATTCTGCATTTTATTTGCGCATTAGATATAATGTTTTAGGACCTCACTAAGTCACACCTAGCTAAGCTACTGATGTATGAAAACGGGACATAAGACAGTCTCACATACGATTATCCTGTGTTAGTAAAACTGGTAATAACCCATGTGTCTTTGCAACACTTAGAACAACATGCTTTAGGTAAAACAACCTCTAAACTGTTTTAAATAATTCTGGTAACTATTCTGCATTCCCCTCACGCCTAGGAAAGCCTTAGGTAACCAACTTTTATAAAACTGGAAAACTGTTGCTTTGTGTTTACTGCCTAATGGTTAACAAACTTAAAATCAGTAGGCAAACTGATTAGGGCCCCTGCTTCTGGGTTTATAAAATAAATCTGCATATCTCTTGTATTCTGATACTCACCTAGGCATCATGTTTTAGGATCCTGCTTAATAATACTGCCTTTGTTTGTGTTTGAGACGTGTTGTTTACATGCAATATTTGTGGAGGTAAACATGAGCCTCTTAATTGCTTATTTCCTGTTTTATTTCTTCAAGTCCTATATATTCTTGCATGTCACCTAGTATTTTCTCCTTTCAACCTTAGGGGTCTGTTTAGAACTGCCTTTAAGTAGAGGTCCTAATCTCCTCCAGGACCATTAAGGAGGGACGGGTAACAGCACGCATAAAGGTTGTTAAATAAACTCGCTTAATAACTGCTAAGGGGTGGGGAAGGGTAGACATGAATATGATAGCCGGTGCGCTAATCCCACGTGTAGCCCCTCTTCTGAGGAGTGATTACTGGGCATTGTACTAATGTGATCCTGTAGGATAAACAACCTAGGACCACATATCCCTTACATATGTGTGTTTAGATCATACCTCTTTCAAAACCTTATATGTGTGCCTAAACTCTAAATCTTTTAATCTTTAGCACATATGTGTTCTTAGACTGCGAATCTTCTCAAAAACCTTTATTTGTTTACCTATGTGCTTTTATTGCTTATGTGCTACCTGTTTTAAAATTTACAAAGCTTGTTTGGTCGGGAACCATAATTGTGGACTTTGAGGGGTGCCTAACACCTTCCCCTTGAAGTAATTTTAAGCCCTTACCCTATCTCTGGTTATCCAGTATGTGTTTGTAAATGACCCTTAGTAGGTGTCCTAACGCACCTTAATTCGTTAGGCGGAGACTCTTCAATTCCTTACCCCTTTCCCAGAAGGAAACGAGTTGTCCTAATAATGTCAAAAACCCTGATTGATCCGAAAGGAGAGGAAATAGGGGGCGCAACATTTATTTTGTTGAATTATGACAAGCTCTAAAACATAATAATACACAATAAAGAACATAAACAGTATTGACTGTTGTCACATAAGTTTGTAAAATTTTCAAAACTACTAATGATTATAGCAAAATAGTATATATCTTATTTTATGTATTGCATCCGAAACTTTAAAGAACAAATGAGCGAAATTTGTAATGTATGTTTGAACAAGAAACTAATTAAATGAACGATCAAAGTGATGATGTGCTTAGAACGATTGCGCTTATGTGTATGGGTTGAAATCCAACCACACAAAAATCGACGCAAAAAGGAATGCCAAGGAGTCGATTAAGCCGTGGTTGTATCCATAAGGCACCATACTGATGATTATCTCGTCCATGGCCGAGGTCGAACCATCAGAAAGCTTGTATGGCAAAGCACGCGCCATGGCATTTAAAGAGGTCGACCTAAAGTGCAGTTGACAGATTAGAGTATCCTGGCTAAGGTTCGTTGGGTAAGTAAGAATACCTAGTACATATACTAGGTAAGAGAATAAGAGAAGGGGACTTTTTCTTCTCTCTCCACACAGAAAAACAAAGAGATTTGTCTCATAAACAAGAGAAGACAAGAACCTTGTTGCTAATCTTTGTAATCATCGTTATGGAATCAATAAAGAAATATCTCGTAGTCGTTAATGGTGCGCCTTCTTTTTCTTTTCTATCTTATATTATGGAATAGCAACATCGAGAATATAAGCTCATTATGTACATTTGATATCTCTTACAATATTTATAAGTTCACGAGCTTAATCATATCCTACTTTTACTACTTAACATTCTTCGATCTAGAGTTAATTATCCTTAGCTAGGATTTATCCCCTACTTTTCTCATTAATTCATTTTAAGAGAAGGTTTAACACTTTTTTGGTAAAACAATTTGGCGCCGTCTGTGGGGATTTTCTATCCAAAGCCTTAGTTCCCTCTATATCCAGACATGACCTTAACTTTATCTCCCATTGGGTAATGATTCACCCAACCAAGGGTAAAGCATTACTCGAAACTGGAGCCATGCCTGATTTACACGCAAAAACTACGCTGCGCCCCAGCAACAGCCCTTATGCATTTTGGGCCTGAGCCGTCATAACGGGACTACGTCTACGCGTACCAAGCGCGTTCATAATCCCATTTCCAGGTAAGCTCCCAACACCTTCTACATCCTACGCATATATCGCATTCTCTCATACTGTATGAGACGAAGCTGCTTGTGTATGAGCACATGCGATATACGCGTACATGCGATGTATGAGCATACTGTATGCCCAACGATGCGATCCTTAATTCATCACCAAACGAGGGAACTTCCCAGGTCTAAAGAGCGCAGCCAGCGATAGAAACGCGACCAATCCCCCTCATTCAGCAGATAAACAGCCGACCAAGGTAACAAATGATTCCATGTACTTCTAACCCGCTATTCCTTAAAAAAAAAAGTGTGAAAAAGAGAAAGGAAATGTCCTCCCAAGTATGCAAATGAAGGCTAGCCAACATACAGGCTCCAAATCCCTCCCTACGTCAGACAGAAAACCAGCAAAACCTCCATTCATCACCATACTATGAATAACAAACAAACGGCTCAGAACAAACCGGCATCATTAGGAAACAATCTCCATTGCCTGGGATTGGGCAGTGAGCCCATGGAACGCACAATATTCCCAACACAGGCAGAGCATGAATACGAAAAGGTTTCCAGTATGCTAGCCATGGCGATACCATGCCAATTCGGCCAACTAAATATTACGAATTGGATCCGAATTCTGTTCGAATTAATCGAGTCCCAGGGTGCCCAAAATCCCAGGCTGTAAGTTCATCGCCTGTCACGTTGAAGATATCTCCAGGCCGAGCAATGAAGGGACTAGATAGGTTGGGACTCATCCCGACGCATACACAAGCTATGCAGTAGCACATGGTATTCTAAAAAAAAGAAAGGCTCTACGACCCCGACCATCACCAAAATAAATACAATTCGACCTCGTTCGAATCAACAAATTAAAGTTCGATCTCGCTCGAACCCATAACGGGTTACAATTCGACTTCGCTCGAATTTAAACCATACGGCCCCCGGTCGTCGCCAAGATAAAGTGATAATTCGACCTCGTTCAAATAAACAAATTAAAATTCGACCTCACTCGAACTCATAATGGGTTACAATTCGACCTCGCTCGAATTTACACCATACGAACCTGGGTCGTCGCCAAGCAAAAGTAATAGTTCGACCTCGTTCGAATTTTCACCCATGCGGCCTCCGGGTCATCGCCAAGCAAAAGTAATAGTTCAACCTCGTTCGAATTTTCACCCATGCGGCCTCCGGGTCATCGCCAAGAGAAAGTAATAATTCGACCTCGTTCGAATTTTCACCCATGCAGCCTCCGTCCATCGCCAAATGAAAGTAAAATTCAACCTCGCTCAAATCAAATAAAATTCGATCTCGCTCGAATCAAGTGAAATTCGACTTCGCTCGAATCAAATAAAATTCGACCTTGCTTGAATCAAATGAAATTCGACTTCTCTCGAATCAAATAAAATTCGACCTCGCTCGAATCAAATAAAATCCGACCTCGCTCGAATCAAATAAAATTCGACCTCGCTCGAATCAAGTGAAATTCGACTTCGCTCGAATCAAATAAAATTCAACCTCGCTCGAATCAAATAAAATTCGACCTCTCTTAGATCAAGTAAAATTTGACTTCGCTTGAATTAAGTAAAATTCGACCTCGCCCGAATAAAGTAAGGTTCGCCCCCACCGAATTCCCAATTAAAAGGCAGGGACTCAGCACAAGAAAATCCGAAGATCTTTTTCAAAAGAAAAAGAAGAGGAGAAATCCAGGGATATACGACCAAAGACAAACTGAATCTTATTAAAAAATTTACACGCGCGCAACGTCTTACAAGGGGCCAAAATGGTCCCCCAGAAAAACAACAACAACGAGCTACACCAAAGAAAAGAATAAAAAAAAACTAAGTATGGAAGCTACAAAACTTCACTTGTCCTTGTCTCATCCATCGTCTCCTCCACTGCCATCATCAGAAGAGAGCCCATCTTCGATCTCAACATTCCCACCGACCTCCGATGATGAAGGGTCATAACCACAGGCAAGACGAGCCTCGCGTGCTTTCACCCGAGCATCTTCGAAAATGGCCTCAGGAACACTCCCCTTCACTCCCAAGTCCTTATATATGTCTCGTTAGTCCTCAACATGGACCCACATCGCGTACAAAGGGCGAGGAACAACAACAGAGGCAGATTCTTGAGGGTGGTCCCGAGCCAACAATTACGTCTTCTTGGCCTCGAGAGACACAACTTGGTCTCCCAAGTTCGATGCATCCCGCTCGAGCATACTGATCCGATCCTCGAGTCTCGCCTCCCTCAGTGCGGTCGTCACCCTCTCGGCCTCCCTCTCACACTTGAGGATGCGGATAGTGTCTTCCATCGCCGCTGCCCTCGCCAAAGCCGTCACTCGGGCTCCTCGACACTCTCTAATTCGGCCACTTTCCTTTCTAACTCGGCCACTTTCTCCGTGCACTCTGCACTTAGACTAGCAACTCTAGTGGAATTCTGCTCAAGCTCAGCTCGCAAAGACAACACATTCGCCTGAAGGTCCTCGCATTTCGTCGCAACCCCTTTGCCCACCTCGAGCTCCTCGTCTTTAATCCTGAGCAACCCCTTGAGCTTGCTACATCTGCGGATAGACCGCACCAGATCCTCGTCCTTCTTATCCTACTCATCCCTGAGGGATCGAGTATTACCACCCGCCTTAAGCTGCGCGTGCATCGCACAACACCTGTTACGATACCGGCGATACTTTGTGACCATCTTCAGAAAGACATCAGCCCGCGTCTCAGCCTGACGAGCACTTTCAATCTCCATAATGTAAGTCTAAACAAAAAAAAAGAGAGAAGAAGAATCAGCGAAAGCAAAGCACGCATAATAAAGAAAGTAACAAAAGGAAACACACCCTCAAGGCCATCCAACCACATCACGGGACAAATCAACGTCGCTAATTTCCTGGAGAGACCTTCTTTCGACGGCGGAGCACAGAAGGTCGAATTGGGGCACCAAGTCCACCGTGTCCTCCAACATGTTAAAATCCGACGGGATTAGGGGAAGGACCTCCCGCCCTCACATCAACCCTGGTAAATCCTTCTTCGAACATCCTTACATCCTCAGGATCAATGTTCGAATCGAACTCATAGTCATCCACCACCACGCCCTTCAACCTCTCATCGGCTGAAGAGGGGGCGCGAGTCTGCCGAGATGTTGATGGCCCACTCAGAATAATTATGGCGGCCTCTGAGCTCTGCCCTGCTACCACAACAGACCTTTCCACGCCCGAAACGGGAGTAGCCTCCACACCCGGGCTGGCATCACCTCCGGCTTCATACACCGCCAAAATAGGGTCTCCCCTCGAGGGCACTTCAATCAAAGACGCCTCCTCCGACGTTATCCTCCACTTCTTCGACGAGGCCTCTTCGCCATCACCATGAGAAAGTTCGTCCGCCGAATGAACCATGGGGATTGGAGTGTCCGACTGAGGAGAAGCCTCTGCACGACTAGTTTTAGATGCAGACGCGATCTGCGGAGTAGCCAAATTCTGGACGCCCTCGTCCGTAGCCGCCACTAGTATGGGTCGGGCAAAAAAAGCCGACTGATGGAAAGCAAGAGTGGGAGACCTCGCCCTCCTATCCCCTGTATGACATGCCAGTGAAAGGTTCAACCAAATAAAAATGTAAGGCGAACAAAAATACAAAGCAAATAACAAGGTAACTAAGGTCGAGACAAGGAGACTTACCAGCGGAAGGTTTGCGCCCAAACCTCTCGTGGAAGGGTGCCCATTCGCGAATCCCCATCGTATGGGGCAGAATCGAGCTTACCCACCCGCAGATATCAGCAACTTGCAAAGGGGGTAGTCTCTCGGCTGCAAAAGAAAATATACTCAACGAGATCACAAGAGGAAAGCGACCAACAATAATTTTTTTTTTAAAAAAAAAGATGAAAAGGAAGAAAGGCCTACGAGCGAAATTCCACGTCTCAGGGAACCCAACGGGGTTAGACACCACGTGCTCCATGAATATATAGAATAAATTCTCCCAGAAGCGGTGGTTGGTTTTGTCGTCCATCTTCACCATGAGGCCCTTAGTGCCTTGGTGACGAAGATGTAGTATGGTGCCCGTATGAAAACTGGGGACGAAGAGGTGAAGCAGGTGTCGAAGAGAAACTCCTCGATCGGCTAGTTCCGCGTACTTGGTGAGCATTAGGAAGAGTTTGTATATATACGGGGTGAGCTGAGCCGGACACACCTCATAGAAGCGGCATAAATCTTCCGCCAGAAAGGGGAGGGGAAGCGTGTATCCCATGATAAAAGGGTATGCATAGAACGCGCAATATCCTGGGCGGTGTATGTGTATAATGTCAGAACACCCTAGAACGAGTTAGATATTCTCAAGGATTCTCCATTTGGCTTTGAATGTCGCGAGCACTGCGACATCTATCATAGAAAGAACAAGTTCAGCCTCATCTTCAGTAGGGTTGTTGAAGTCAGTCCTTGCCTTCCCTGGGCGGGTAACCACCTCATCTACCGTCAGAAAACTCTCATCCTCCGCCAGGCCCACTCCTTCTTCGAGTGAGGGTATATTATTTTCCGGTACCGGAGCACCAACGACTCGATCAGGGTTAGAAGAAGCACTAGCCATCGCCTTGGATGATTGTGCAGGTCGGGATTGCAAAGAAAGGAGGGTAACAACCACAAGGACTGTTGGCAGAAAAAGAGATACAAAGAACTGGGGGAGAAGAAAGAATGCTTCTAGGACTCTCTTGTGAACAATTGGAGAGCACTACATTGGAATGGGAAACTTTTCCCTATTTATAGAGGTAAGAATGTGTTTGTTTAAGAAACCAAGCGCCGTCTTTTTTCAAAAATAACGGAAGGGACACGGGAAATGATGCAACACACAGAGAACGTGTGTTATAATGACACCTGATGAATTTAGTGTCATTTCGAACTGACACAGTGGTCCGACGAAGCACTTGAAACGTCAAATCATCATCTCGCTAAGAGGTGACGGCCCATCACCCAAAACACTCATATTACTCAAAAAATTCGAATTAACAAGGTCCGCCCATCGAGCTCGCCCAAAGACGACCCTAATAGGCAAAGAGACTAACTGTATGGGTCAAAATCTGACCACACAAAAATCGGCGCAAAAAGGAATGGCAAGGAGTCGATTAAGCCGTGGTTGTATCCATAAGGCACCATAACGACGAGCATCTCGGCCATGGCCGAGGTCAAACCATCAAAAGTCTGTACGGCAAAGAACACGCCATGGCATTTAGGGAGGTCGACCTAAAGTGCAGTTGGCAGATTAGAGTATCCTGGCTAAGGACCATTGGGTAAGTAAGAATACCTAGTATATATACTAGGTAAGAGAATAAGAGAAGGGGACTCTTTCTTCTCTATCCACACAAAAGAACAAAGAGATATGTCTCATAAACAAGAGAAGACAAAAACCTTGATGCTACTGTTTGTAATCATCGTTATGGAATCAATAAAGAAATATCCCGCAGCCGTTAATGGTGCACCTTCCTTTTCTTCTTTATTTTATATTATGGAATAGTAGCATCGAGAATATAAGCTCATTATGTACATTTGATATCTCTTACAATATTTATAAGTTCATGATCTGAATCATATCCTACTTTTACTACTTAACATTCTTCGATCTAGAGTTAATTATCCTTGGCTATGATTTATCTCCTACTTTTCTCATTAATTCGTTTTAAGAGAAGGTTTAACACTTTTTTGGTAAAACATTATGTATTTTGGTTTATAAATTAGGTATTCAAACAATCTATTGTGAACTAAATCAAAACTTATTGAAAACAGTTTCATTACGTAGTATTGTCCTATTTTAGGGATTTCAAACTTGAAACTCATTTTTATTTTTATTTCCAAAAAATCATTCCAATGTATAAGCAATTAATATTTTAAATTTTTTTTTAAGAAAAAGTATAAAAAAATTCTAGGCACAAACGGGCCAACGGCTACGGATTAACATTCATTAAGTTGTCGTTAGGCGTAAAAATAAGTTATGTAGAGATTAGTTATATAACTATTAGTTATGCAAGGATTAGTAATGCAAAGATTAATTTTATCAAATTGACAAACATAAAGAGGAGGTGTTTCATCTTTCAATAAACATCTAGAATCACCTAATTAATACTCATCATTATTCAACAATGAAAAATACAAGAAAGAGGAAAATGTCCTCTCTCTCGAAGTTATGTGGATGCAACTTCACCTTAATATGGTGATATGCAACATTTATAGTCCAGAGAGGCAGAGACGATAACTAGCAGTACCAATTGTTGTCAATGAACTACCTCAATTCTTGGCTTGATTTTCTTACTTTATGCCTAAATAACTCAAGTAAAGACAACTTCACACATTCTAAAAACTGAATTAAAGATATATGTAGAAAGTTTTTTTTTTATATAAACGCAATATAATAAGCTTAAATATATTGAGAAAAAATAAGAAATCAGAAGTATACATACAATGAGCTTGTTTAAGTAAATCAAAGGATGTTTAATAAATTTGACTACCGGCTCAAAGTACAAAATTTCAATTTTCAAATACAATGACAAAACAATTTCAGCAAGTAAGTTATCCATTTTAGGCAACAGTTAATAAAAGTTTTAACTTTGAGAATTATAGGGGAAGACTAAAGCGTTGCGGAAGATGCTTGCATTCAGTTCGACGTTATTTCTTATTCATCGCCAGAGATAAGTAGACGCCATATTTTATTAAATTTATGAAAAAGATGTAATTGAAAAGCATTTAATTATTTTTAAAAAGATAAACCTGTCATTTTAGAATTTTATCCATGTATTATTATTTACCTCGAAATACAAGTAACAATTAAACTTGTAATGTGGTTATAAGGATATATGATCTAATTCAATGCCAATTGATAAATAGATAAATAAATAAAGGAATTAAACAATTAAAATAGATCAAACCGGTGTAATTACGAGTTATCGACTTGTCGGCTCGAGATCAAGCGCCAAGAACAATAAGAACAACAAGAGTAACACGAATAATATGAACTGAATGGACAGTAAGAATAACAAATAACTAAGAGTAAGTAAAAGAGTAGAGTGTTTGTATTTCTCAGTAGTAACGTAAGTGATGACTTGTGTATGATGATAATGATGCGCACAAGTGAACATAGTTCCTATTTATATAGTAGTGGAATCCTAAATTAGGTATGACTCTAATTTTGGAAGTAAAATACATGATTGATATCAATAATCGTTAATGATTTTGTTAGTTCCGAGATCTTCGCCGAGATTGGTGGTCGATTGCGGATATCTCGTGATTATGTTACTGCGATGTCAATTTAGCCCGATCTCAATCCCTCGGTCTTCATGTCCCTCGAGCCCGAACTTGCTTTTATGCTCACTCTCGAGGCATACCGTCGAGCCCGTAAAATTGGGTATCCTCGATTTTTACAGTATACAGATAGTCCTCGCGTTTCTTGGAATGAAATGATAAGAAACGATTTAAGCCTCGATTTCTCGGTACCTCGATCATGATGTCATATCCGTGACATAAGCGATGGATGTGACTGGAACGTCACGTCGGTTCGGTTCCCAAGATTTCAAAGGAAATGCTTGTCAGTCGACGTTTGAAATCTATAAATACCACCTCTCCAATTTATTTCAAACTTTACTTTGCTTTAAACTTCACATTTCGTTTGATTAAATCTTTCAACCTTCAAACTTTTCTTGCCTTCTTCATATCTCCGCCAATCTTGCCCCTACTTTATGCTTTTCTCACTTATATACATGGCTAAGGCCTCTAAAACAGTGCCGCAAAAGGAAAGAGCCTCCTCTTCGAAGTCGATCAGTGACAAGACGCCGACGGAGCCACGCGTTGAAGAGTGTGTTCCTGGGCCATGTGAACTGACTTCTGAGTTCAAGGTGGATAGGCCCCCTTCAGTTCCCAGTCGGTATGAGCCTATGTCCCGTTGTATTTGCTCGATATCTGAAGACGATCTCGAACAAGTGAAAAAGGACTGCAATTGGAGTAACAAAGAGGTGGTTATTCCTTCGCCTGAGGAGGATATCACCACTTATGTGAAAAGGGTTTTTGAGTGTTTGCACTTACCCTTTCATATTGGGGCCATGGACCCGGTCATACTTGACTTTTGCCGCCAATATCGAGTGACCCTAGGGTAATTCCACCCTTCATTTTGGCGCATCGTGATCCTGCTAAGATTATTTTCAAGCAAAGTGGAGTGGATGTCTTTCACCCTCGACAATCTAATCAGGTTGTATAATCCTCGTCTCTACCGAGGTGGTTTAATAAAGCTCCAGCGCCGGGCAACGAAACATTTTTCTCGAGCATAGATGAAGACAAGTATCAGTGTTGGATGGGTCGATTCATCCAAATCAAGATCTCCGATTTGATTCCTACCAAGAAGATGCCATTCCCCGAGGAATGGAATATGAAACGTAAGTCCGATCTTCATCGATGGTGTTTGATTTCCTATCTAATTGATTTCTCTCCCCGATTTAAGTTCTATTTCATGGTGCAACTTCTGCTTGTTTCTCCGACGCTATCCTGGATCTCGAAGGTTGGGTTCGCCAACTAACCTCACCTCTTTATACTCCGAGCGTTGCTGGCAAGATCTGGCCAATGGTCGATGGGAAGTTAAAAACCATGGTGAGTTCCCCTGTCCATATGCCTATGTCTTTCTATAAGAATACCGATTTTTAACTTAGTCTTTTTGTGTAGGCCTCGGAGAGAGTTTAGCCATGAGGCCACCTCCGCCTAGTGAAGAGGGAGTTCCACAGCCACCCAACGAGAAGAAGCAGCGAAAGGCCTCGTCCCCTGGTACCCTGAAGCCCAGGAAGAGCAGGGCCCAAAAATCAATGATTGACCCTGCTGTTATGCCCGCCGCTGTGGCTCAAAGACTTCGGGAGGAGAATGCGGCAGCACAAAGTAATGATGACTGCATTTTGATAGTTCCTGAGGGGGAAATCACTGCAGCTTCCGAGGTTGCCGAGATGGCAGTGGACGAGTCGGCTCAATCTCAAGTTAGGGGGATCTCGGAGGGAGATCCGAGCGGATTCCCCGAGCCATCGGTCGGAAAGGGCACTCCTTGTTGCGCTGAAAGATCATCGGATGTTCCCGAATGATCCAGCTTCGAGGCCCTTAGAAGAGAGGAGAGTGCCGCGAACGACTCGCTCGGGGCAATAAATATAGACGATTCACCGCCCGGTCCTTAATTTTCCATTGGGCAATTCCGAGATGCTCGGGATGTGATAACTCCTGATGCAGAGCTAGCCCATGAAGGGAGCGACATATTTCGAGAATGCTTTGCCAGGGTCGAGGACGATCCCGAGCCAGACGCGGCGTTCGTTTTCAATGAAGCTCAACGTCTCTTGAAACGAGTAAGTATTTTTCCTTTTCAGCCATGCTCACATCTAGTTCGTATCTTTTCAAGACTAACTCATTTTTTCATACGCAGGCTATGGTGCTTCATCGAGAGGCATCTTTCGACCCGATGTGAAGCCGAGCTCAAAAATCTCGTAAAGGAGATGGACAACCTGAAACTCATGTACGTTCGAAAGAAGGAGGAGATTGCGACCTTCAGAACTGAACTTACGAGAGCTTGTCAAGATCATACCGAGCTCATCGAGAAGGTAACATAATTTATTGAAACTTTGTAAAATATTAATTCGAATTTGATGATGAACCCTTCGGTTTCACAGTTTCAGCAGAAGGGCGAACTGGTGTTGCAGCTTCGAGAAGAGGCCAGGATGAAGGAGGCTAAAATTCTAGGGTGGAGACATCACATGGAACATCTTTCCTCGGAAAAGGATGCACTTCGAGCCCAGTTAACTTCAGCTGAGCGCCATCCCCATAGTGCGAAGGAGGAAAGTCTGGCTCGAGCCCGGAGGATCGAGGAGGTTGAAGTCGTGCTTGATAAAGCTAAAGGTGAATAGGAGGCGCTTGTGGTATCTTATCGAGCTGATGTTGAGGTCGCCAATCTTAGGGCACATGAGATCTCCGCTTCTGCTGAGATTAGATTATCATGTGCTCTCGCTCATTCTAGGCAGCGATCTCGGAGAGAGGCTTTCGAAGAGGTGCACGCTCGTGGTTTCGACCTCTCTGCTAATATCGACAAGAAGAAAGCTTTGGAGGATGAGGCCGCAACCTTGATCTCTGATGATGAAGGCTCTATTAGCGGATCTGAGGGTGAGGGAGACGAGGCCTCTGAAGATCCACCCCCGGAGAAGTCGCTCGGGAGTGAGCCGGTCTCGAAGGGGCTAGCCCCAATTAGATTGAAACTTCTTTTTCTTTTGTAAACTGGCCCCTTGTATACACTTTTTTGATATAATGGAAAATTTTCCTTTGATGCCTTCATAAGTTTTTTTTTTCATGCCTTCTTATGTTTATTTGTCTTTGTTGAAAAGTACTCATTGCTTTAGTTCAACTCGTGATCAAAATAAACCCTTAGGTTTTTCGTTTTTCCGAGGGCAAGTCCCCGAGTTATGAGGGCAAGTCCCTGAGTTTCGAACTCATTCGAGACCTTATCTCGGGGGTGGCTTAATCCAACTGACCGACGAGTTATCTTTAATAGCCAAGTCCGAACGAATCTTGAGTTTTGGGATAAAGTGAACCCTTAGGTTCTCAACATATGGTTGTTAGGTATCTTGAGCTCACCGCTATAACTTTTATGTGAATCTTCGAGCTGTAGTTAACATTTGTATGGGCTCATAATAACTGAACCCTTAGGCTCGAATTGAGTGAGAGCGAGGTCTCGAACTCTAATTGTATCGGTCCTTCGGCTTATTAGATCGGCCCTTAGGATCTTTTTGATCGGCCCTTAGGCTCTTTAAGTTGGGCCAATTCGGCCTCTAAAAACGACTATAATTTTCCCCTTTTCGGCTAAAAGACTTAGTGAAAATTTCTTTATGCCTTAGCATGTGTTTTTTTGTACCCGTTGGGTTTTTCGAGGATTCAACGATCGAAACCCAATTTTTTCTTAACTCGTTTGTGTTAAGATAATTTAATACCTCTTGAGTCTTTTTCAAAGGCTGATATTATCATAGCCTTTAAATTATTGAAAGGCTGATTTTATCGAAGCCCTTTTTTGTCTGCTTTGCCGAGGGTAGCTTTATTTAACCATTTTTTCAAAGTATTTAAAGGCCTTTAATTTATGGTGGAAATAGGACGTCTCCGAGCCGCATTATTTCGGCCATAGCCTTTTTGTATGACCGTAGCATTTAATATGGTCATGGCCTTCAGGTATGTTTCTTGGACTTGTTCCCCGATAACATTTCGAACTTAGTCCCCGAGTGTGATGGCCTTGACCTACATATCGAGGAGTGCCTCTTTTGAGGTCTTACATTTTCAAACTTAGATAGCTCGAGTAGGTAGTCCCCAAATGTTCAAGGTATGCTTGTACTTGGCCCTTGAGCCATTTTTCACAAGTGTTAGTCTTGCATAATAGATCAGAATCGTAACTACATGCCTCGTATAATGGAAATTCTACTTCAAATGCGATATGTTTGAGGAAAGAGAGTGCTTCTTTGTATTATTCATACATGCGTAAATGTTTTGTCTTCGGGACTCGGCTAATCTATATGGACACATTTTATTCGACCATTTGGCCCATTACAAAATTCTTCCGATCGAGACCCATTGACATAACAACCGAGGGTGATCCTCCCCCCCCCCAGTATTCGAGGTTGATTGCAAATAATCCTTGGATACTGTTGAATTATCCTCATGTAGCACATAGTTGTTGTCTCGTTAAAAACCTTGCCTGAAAAACCCATTTGGGATAAAAACCGATCTAAAGGAAAAAGAGTGCAATGCGTACTTTAAAACATGAGGTCTCAATTTCTGGGACTGGATACCTGCAATAAGTTAGTTTCAAATATTTTAGTAAAAAGGGAGAAAACCATACCTTAGAAATAGTATATCTTGAGGAGTGATATTTTCCAGTTATTCGACAATGTCTCGCCGTCCATCGTTCCAAGCTTGTAAGATCCTTTCCCGACTATGTCGAGGATTTTATAGGGTCCTTCCTAGTTGGGACCAAGTTTCCCCTCATTAGGGTCTCGAGTATTGATGGCGATTTTCCTTAAGACCAAGTCCCCGACTTTGAAGTGTCGAAGATTGGTTCTTCTGTTGTAATACCTCTCGACTCGTTGCTTTTGTGCGCCCATTCGAATGAGCGCCGCTTCTCATATTTCATCTAACAATTCAAGGCTGGTATTCATTGCCTCGTGATTGGATTCTTCTGTTGCATATCTAAAACTAACGCTGGGCTCCCCGACTTCGACATATATTAAGGCTTCAGATCCATATAGTAAAGAAAATAGGGTTGCTCCGGTACTGGACTTCGATGTCGTCCAATACGCCCATAGAACCTCAGGAAATGTTTCTCTCTACTTCCCTTTGGCTTTGTTTAGCCTTTTCTTCAAGTTTTGGATAATAGTTTTATTCGTTGATTCGGCCTGTCCGTTTCCACTAGGGTGATATGGCGTCGATAGTATCCTCTTTATTTTTGATCCTCGAGGAATTTTGTTACTTTGCTGCCGATGAGTTATTTACCATTATCACACACTATATCTGCAGGCATCCCGAACCGACATACAATGTGATTCCATATGAAGTCGATCACTTCCTTTTCTCTAACTTTTTCGAAGGCGTGTGCTTCAACCCATTTAGAGAAATAGTCAGTTATAAAAAATATAAATTTATCTTTACTTGGGGCCGATGGCAAAGGACCGACGATGTCCATTCCCCATTTCATGAATGGCCATGGGGATAGGACCGAGTGAAGTTGTTCACCGGGCTGGTGAATCATTGGTGCAAACCTTTGACATTTGTTGCATCTTCAAACGAACTCCTTAGAATATTTCTCCATGTTGTCCCAATAGTATCATGCTCTGATTACCTTTCGAACTAGTGAATCAGTGCCAGAATGGTTTCCACAAGTGCCTTCGTGGATTTCTCGCAAAACATAGTCAGTATCTCCCGGCCCCAAGCATACTGCCAGTGGACCATCGAATGTTCTCCTATATAGAGTTCCGTCTTCGTCTAATGTTAATCGAGTGACTTTGGTCCATAAGGCTCTTGATTCCTTGGGATCCGATGACAACTTCCCATTTTTCAAATATTCGATGTATTTGTTTCTCCAATCCCAGGTTAAGCTTGTGGAATTAATCTCGGCGTGCCCTTCCTCGATTACAGACCTCGAGAGTTGGACGACAGTCCCTGAGCTAATTTCGTCTTCGTCGACTCACGATCCCAAGTTAGCAAGTGCATCAGCCTCAGTATTTTTTTCTTGAGGTACATGTTGCAGGGTCCATTCTTTGAGGCAGTGTAAGGTGACCTGTAATTTGTCTAAGTACCTCTGCATCCTGTCCTCTCGAACTTTGAAGGTTCCGTTCACCTGGTTAACTACCAGTTGGGAGTCACATTTAGCTTCGATGACTTCCGCTCCCAAACTCTTAGCTAGTTCAAGACCTGCAATCATAGACTCATACTCGGCCTCGTTGTTAGTCAGTATGGAAGTCTTAATTGATTGTCTAATAACGTTGCCCGTGGGCGGTTTCAAAACAATACCAAGCCCGGACCCTTTCACGTTCGAGGCTTCGTCCGTGAAGAGGGTCCATACCCCCGATGAGGTACCCGATTTTAGTAGAAGTTCCTTTTTCCACTTTGGTTATGAGGAAAGTCTACCACGAAGTCTGCTAATCTTTGAGACTTGATGGCCGTTCGGGGTTGATATTCAATCTTGTACCCGCCAAGTTCGACGACCCATTTGGCCAATCGGCCCGATAACTCGGGCTTGTGCAGTATATTTTGAAGGGGATATGTGGTGATAACATATATATGATGACACTGAAAATATGGCTTTAGTTTTCTAGATGCGTTTATCGATGCGAGTGCCAGTTTTCCTAAGTGTGGATACCTAGTTTCAGCATCTCCTAAGGTTCGACTCACTTAATAAACTAGAAATTGCGTACCTTGTTCTTCTCGAACTAATACTCCACTTACCGCTATCTCGGACACCGCCATTTATAGGTATAGCTTCTCATCTGCCTTTGGGGTGTGAAGCAAATGTGGGATCGATAGGTATCATTTCAATTCCTCCAACACTTGTTGACATTCCGGGGTCCATGTAAAATCATTTTTCTTTTTGAGTAAGGGAAAGAACTTGTGGCTCCGATCTGATGACCTCGAAATGAATCATCCTAAAGCAGCTATCCGTCCGATTAGTCTTTGAACGGCTTTCACGCTGTCCACGACAGTGATGTCCTCGATGGCCTTAATCTTATCAGTATTACTCTCGATTTCCCAATTTGACACCATGAAGCCGAGGAATTTGCCCGAGTCGACCCCGAAAGCATCACTTTTCGGGGTTAAGTTTCATGTTGTATTTCCTCAAGATTTCGAATGTCTCTTGAAAATGATGGTCCTCTGCGCGCAAGGATTTAACTAACATATCGTCAATGTAAACTTCCATTGATTTTCCTATATGTTCTTCGAACATCTTGTTAACTATGCGTTGATATGTAGCACCAGCATTTTTTAGCCCGAAGGGTATTACATTATAGAAGTAAGTTCCATACTTAGTGATAAAAGAAGTTTTTTCTTGGTCTTCGGGGTCCATCTGGATTTGGTTGTACCCAGCATAGGCGTAGAGAAAAGTAAGTATCTCGTGGCCGACCATGGCATCGATCATTCTATCGATATTAGGCAAAGGAAAAGCATCTTTCGGACATGCTTTATTCAAGTCCTTATAATCTACACACATTCTAAGTGTGTTCCTCTTTTTGGGGACTACGACTACATTGGCTAACCACTCAGGATATTTTACTTCCTGAATGGACCATATTTTAAGAAGTTTGGTTATCTCCTCCTTTATGAAGGCGTGCTTCACCTCGGACTGAGGCCTTCTCTTTTGCTTTATCGGTCTGAACTTGGGATCCAGGCTCAACCGATGAGTATCTCGAGTGGGATTCCTGCCATATCTAAATGGGACCATGCAAAGAAATCCATGTTATTAATAAGAAATTGAATGAGTTTTTTCCTAACTTCGGGGGTCAATCCCGTTCCCAGGTATACCTTATGTTCAGGTAGATACTCGATAAATATCACCTGTTCCAGCTCCTCGACCGTTGATTTGGTGTATCCGATTCTTCGGGAACGATGAAAGTTTGAGGAGTGAGAAAATACTCTTCTTCTTATTTGATTACCTTTTTATCTGATTCGGTCGAGGCTGGGGACGATGATTGCTATTTGGCCGCTTGCTTATCTTTGATGCTCGAATTTTCTGAGGTCGACGGTGCTAATATTGGCGTCACCTCGTCGACTGCAAACATTTCCTTCGCAGCGTGTTGTTCCCCATAAACTGTTTTCACACCATCCACTGTTGGGAACTTCATCATTTGGTGAAGGGTCGATGGTACTGCCCTTATGTTATGGATCCACGGCCTTCCGAGCAGTGCATTGTATCTCATGTCGCCTTCGATGACATGAAATTTTATGTCCTGAATGGCCCCGACCACGTTTACTGGTAGGATTATCTCCCCTTTTGTTGTTTCATTGGTCATGTTGAAGCCATTTAGGACTCGTGATGCAGGTACAATATGGTATAGCAGGCCGAGCTGCTCTATGACCCTCGATCTGATTATGTTTGCCGAGCTACCTGGATTCACGAGAACACGTTTAACTTGAATTTTATTTAGCAAAATATAAATTACCAGGGCGTCATTTTGCGACTGTGAGATGCCTTCTGCTTCTTCGTCATTGAACGAGAGAGTGCCTTCGGGCACATAGTATCGAGTCTATTTCTCCCTTGTGATCGACACTTTGGTGCTTTTGAATATAGGTCCTTGTGGGACGTCAACCCCGCCGACGATCATGTGGATAACATGGTGAGGTTCTTCTTGCTCATTTTTTCAGTTGGCGTCTCTTTCCCTAAAGTGATTTTTGGCTTTGTCACTGAGGAATTCTCGAAGGTGACCCTCGTTGAACAATCGAGCTACTTCCTCTCTCAACTGTCTGCAGTCTTCGGTCCTATGGCCATGCGTGCTATGGTATTTACACATCAGGTTTAGATTCCTTTGAGAGGGATCAATTTGTATAGGTCTGGGCCACCTAGTGTCTTTGATCCTCTTGATGGCCGATACGATACCCTAGGCGTCGACACTGAAATTGTACTCCGATAATCAGGGTGATAATGTGGAATCTGCATATTTGTCGAATCCAGTTTTGCTCATGAGTGCCCGAGAATTCTGTCCTCGGTCACCCCTTCGATCGTTCCGGGCGGACTTACGTCCCGGATGGTTATTCCTTTTATTGAAGCATATGGCTGATACTGATCTTTATTCGACCGGTTCTTACCTGTCGACCGGTAAGGATGCACTGAGCCCGAGGGGGCTCCCAGTTGGTCGTCCTCGACCCTAATCTTCGGCTGATATCGGTTGTGAGCATCTGCCCAAGTCACAGTCGGGGTACTCTATTAAGTTCTTCTTCAACTGGCGCGATGCGATCGAACTCCGCTCGTTTAATCCCTGTGTGAAAGCTTGAATAACTCAATCGTCGGTAACCGGTGGTAACTCCATACGTTTCATTTGGAATCGAGATACAAACTCTCTTAGCATCTTGTTATCCCTCTACTTCACCTTGAAGAGGTCTGATTTTCTTGTTGCAACCTTTATAGCGCCAGCATGTTCCTTTACAGATGAATCTGCCAACATAGCGAACGAATCAATGAAGGTGGTGTCAAGTTATGGTACCAAATTCATAGCTCCCTTCGACAGGGTCTCTCCAAATTTCTTTAGCAATATGACTCGATTTCATCGTCTTCCAAATAATTTCCTTTTATGGCACATGTATAAGAGGTAACGTGCTCATTGGGGTCCGAGGTCCCGTTGTATTTAGGTATATCGGCATCCTGAACTTCTTTGGTATGGGCTTCGGAGCCGCACTTAGAGGGAATGATTTTTGCACAAACTTTTTGGAGTCCATTCCTTTTAGATCGGTGGTTCCCCCAGAATCTGATCGACTCGAGAATTATAGGTTTCCACCTTCTTGTCGTTAACCTCAATTTTCTTTTCTCCCGGCTCTATTCTCTTAGTAAGCTCCTCGAGCATTCTCATTATACCCAGGTCAGTTGCCGAATTATTGTCACCTGATCTTTCAGGCACTGACTTGGTACAACGAGTAGCCTCTTGTTCGATCCTATTCCGTGCCATGTGTTGACACTACAAGAAAATCACGAATTACATGGGGATTTTCTTGGCGGTTATATAGGAAAATTCCCGGATAATTTACTTTCCTGCGGATTTTCCTTCAAATAAAAATCCGATGAAAAAACTTTCGTGGGTAATTATTACCTGCGGAATTTAAAATCCCCAGGTAAGTTACCTGGGAATGTTGAATCCGCATATAAATTACCTAGGAACTTTTTCGTAAGAAATTTTAAAAAATCGCATGAAATTTTCGATAAAAATTCATGAAAAAAGGAAATTTTTCTTGCGGATTTTTCATAGGAAAATACCTTCAAGTAATTCCCCGTGAAAATCTCCAAGTAAAATATGCATGAACTTTTAGACAAAAAATTAAAATTATTGGTCAAATTTTTTATCGAAATTATTAGTACTATTATGGAAACCCTCTATATACATGATTTATAGTTTCCTAGCATATATTTTATGTAGGCATATATACAACCACCCACTGACTAGACGGTCATGGTATCCACGTAATTTTGTATGTATGTTACAATCACTTTGTTACGCCTAACACAATTACCAACTCCTAATAATTCAAAACTCTACTTGCACTTTTATTAATATAAAACTCAAGGAAACCACAATATCTATTAAAGATCACTGTAACTCAGTATGCTGGTTTTGTGGTAATATAGCATTCTCCCAATGTCTTGGGCTGGTGCGGGACAAGATGTCACCTCATATTGTCATTTCCTCTCTCGATTTTCTTATTTGCAAGGAGACTAATATTTTCCTCTTATTTTTTAATTTTATTTTTTAAGAAAGGTTGTAGTAAATGAGGATTCCAAAAAGTAAATGAAAACTCTTTTCAAGTAAAAGCAAGTGAACTAAATTACGCTTATATTACAATTAATTAAATTTTTAAATTATTTTCTTATATAAAAAATACACAAACTAACAAGATATAAACACGTTATATATGATTACGTAATTGGTCAAAATTGTTACCCTAATTCTAACAATATATACAAGATTAAGTTACTTCAACAATGTTAGGTTAACTAAGAGATGATGTTTGCAGGTAGAATCATAAAATCACTTCATATCTAATTAAATCTCAATACCAAAATATACAAACTAATATCATTTAAATACAATAATTTAGTTTCATTATTTTAACTAAATGTGAAAAAATAACATATGTAGGAGATAGAACGTTAAATAAAATGGTTACGTTTGTACATGTAACTTAATTTTTATCACATCATCAGCTTTTATATAGGATCACAATTTTAACTATATTTACTTATAAATAAATAAATAAAATCAATAGTGAAAGATATTTTTTTTAATAAATCATTAGTTTTTGTAACTTTTAGAAAAATATAATTTTTGGAAATTCTAAATCGAAACCTCTGTCCAGGTAAATTCCCAAGAACATAGCTTCATCAAGACATGCAACAATAAAATTTCAGATAATAAAATTTTCAAGTAAATTTTCAAGAAATAATCCCAAGCTAAAATAACAACAACAAAATCCTCAAGTAATTTTCTATGTAATAAAACTTTCAAGTAAATCTCAAGAAATAACCTTTGACTAAATTGCAGCAATAAAATTCCCAGGCAATTCCCTAGGTAATAAAATTTCTAGGTAAATTCTCAAGAAATAATCCCCAGCTAATATCGCAGCAATAAAATTTCCAGGTAATTCTCTAGGTAATAACATCCGCATGTAAATTCTCAAGAAGTAATCCCTAACTAATATCGCAATAAATATCCTTAGGTAATTTCCCAAGTAAATTTCCAAGAAATAATCCCTAGCTAAATCCACAAGTATGGTTACCTCAGAAATTTTCTACGAATTCATAAAGGAAATAAAATTATTAAACTTTTTATTGTTTACCTACGGAATTACCTACGAAAATAATACTTGGGAATTATTTTCCTAAATAAATCCCTAGGTAACGTATTGGCACCCAAATTTACTTGCGAATTTACTTGGGAAAATCGTGTTTGCAGGTAAATTTTCCAATATTTAGGAACTCTGAGATTTTTGAATGAAAAATCCCAGCAATTATCTGCGAAAAAAATCCTAGGTAAAATTCCCATGTAATTTGAGTTTTTCTTGTAGTGTGATTTTGCAACTGAGCAATAGCGTTTTGTTGGGCTTGCCGCATTTCAAATATAACTTGAAGCCCGACACCTTCGTCTCCTCTGCCCTGAGTACCTCGACCATCAGTTTGACCCTCTCTGCGTATGCCTCCATTGGGGTCCCCGCCTAAGTCCGCATAAGAGCAATATGCGACATCGTCCGGGTTGACGGGTGCTGCTCCTCCGAGGTCAGCTTGTGGCACCTCAACTCCTGGAGCTGTCACACCCATTTTCTACCCCTCCCGAAAGATGTGTTATTGTGGATTGCGGGTTAAAGAGTTTTACCAATTAAAGTGACAAATTTGAGTATGAATTATTTTATTTACAAAATCGCCACTTGGAATTGATTTTTTCGGTGTTCCAAGTCACCATTTATTTGAATCCCTAGTCAAAGGAAGATTTAACTCTTTTATTATTGGTCTGCAAAAGGTAAAGTCCGGGTAAGAAATTCTGTTGACCGGGGAGAAGGTGTAAGGCATTCCCCGAGTCCCGTGGTTCTAGCACGGTCGCTTTATTGACTTAATCTTGGCTTGAATTAATTTTAAAAAAAAACTGTGTTTTATTTGGTTTTCATGTTTTGCCTATGTCCGCTTTTATTGTTGATGGTTTCATTAATCTCAAACTAGGACGAGTATCCCCGACCCTAGCTTACACTAACCAAGACGAGTATCCCCGATCCTAGCTCGTGTGTCGCACCTATAAGTGGAGCCTAACCGAAATTAATTAAATAAAACTTTTATTTATTTGAAAGAATTGGAACAAGACGAGTCCTCTCGACCTTGGAAATTTATTTATGTCAATATTCCGAAGCGAGTCTTCCCGACATCGGTCAAGACAAAATTATTTATCTTAGTTAAGACAAATTACTATAGGGGTTGGATTATGCAAAATAATTGTTCATCTTTATCGTAAAAGAAAATGCCTATTTTTAATTTAATGGTAGTAAGACAATGTATAAAACTTAGTTAATATTGAACCTACTTACAATCTTATTCTTATTGTATTTGTTATTAATTAAATGATAAAACTAATATAAAACTAACAAATTTAAAAGAATTATTTTTTATACCTAACATTTGCCTAGTGCTTGGTTAATAAAAGGATCTAAGTTATTTTTGCCATTACTAGAAAATTGACTTTTAGTTAGCTATAAAAAAAATACTTCCAAATATGCATATACTTTTAACTATGGAACATTACTTACTAAACAACATATGAATTTAAAATCATTGACTTTTAGTTAGCTATCTTTTCTTTTTTCGCTATAGAAAACTATGTTAAATCAAAAGGCCAAATCTAGCTACTAAAATTGTAACATATTTAAAACTTTGAACATAATCATTAACAACCTGAGAGAAACAAATTTCAAAACTTACAACATGTTAATTACAAATAGAACAAAAGACATATAGCTAAGACATACTCATGGTTCAAGCAGATTATGCATAAAATAAAAAATAAAAATAAAAATTATATCAAGTTATTAAAATGAACTTCAAGCATTATGCTTTTCATTAGAACTCCAAGAGACTACATTACGAAGTTAAGACGAATACATAGGTCGCGAATCCGAAAGCACACAAAAGTGATGAACTTTGTTGAAACTTACAACTATCAAACGCAGTTCAAAACCAACAGCAACAGTAGCGAAACAGCCCCCAGAAGACACCTTGAAACTACGGCTTTTTATAGAAGAAAGAACTACAAACTAACTTCAAACTTTTTATATCTTTTTTGGAAGACTTTTGCTCTTTTCTAGAAAAATATTCAACGGTGACAGGCTGCTGGAGTTTTTTTTTTCCAGCTCTCTTTTCTGATTTTTTTTTTTGTAAGATGGAGTGTGTGTCTTATAAGAGAAGAGGCAATGTATTAATGATTGAAAATCTATCCATAGGACATATTTTTAACAAAAATCTGTCCATAGAACATATTTTCACCAAAAATCTGTCCATAGGACATATTTTTCACCAAAATTTTGCCTTAACTATTCAAAGGACAAACTTTTGGTTCAAAAAGCTGCCTCAAAAACAATTTTTACCAATTGCGAAATAGTAATAGGAGAAACATACTCCCAACAGCTTTTAAACAGTAAAAAACAACCAAACAAGTACCCTACTCTCATGAACAAACATATGTACTCTTCAACTTTTAACAAAATCAGTACCAACCATGTGATTTAAACCAATCCTAAGATAGAAAGAAAACATAACTAGACTCAACAATTGAATTAATACTCAACTAAAAGAAACTTAGAACCTAATGACTAAATTAAAAAAAAGTGATGCAATGATAAGTGAAGACATTAATGAAACTCACGACTTTAAGCAAAAACGAAATCAGAAATACTACATATGAAATCAGGACTCAAACAACTAACGTAAAGCTAAAACATATCAATGATGAGGTAAAGTAGAATAACCAATTCAGTTAAAACCAAAATGAAAATTAGAAACTAGACTGAAAGCTAATCGAAACGATCGTTAACAACATTTACACTACAATGAAACTACGACAAAACGATAAAGGAATAGAAAATTCAAAACATTCAAAGTTCGAGCTTTACCGAATTTGAGTGTTCATACCCTAGTGGCGTAGCGAAGGTTAGACAGTGAAACAATAAGGGGACAATGGCGCGGCTCGAGCAAGATTCCATTGTTGATTTTCCTTGAAACCATGACTCCGGAGAATTGGAGGCTAGTTTCAATGAAAATCGACAACAAAACCTTGCTTAAGGCCAGTGTACAGAGAGAACTGGAGGCTGCAGAGTGACAGCGAGGCGGCGAGCCAGCTGTGACGCGGCAGTGGAGGCGGCTGGCGGCGGTGGATTGTGGTGTTTATGGGTGAAATTAGGGAGAACGCGTAGGTATCTTGGAGCTCTATCCATTCATGTATGTGTTGTGGGGTGGAGGTGGCCGGAACTTCACGAATTTGAGCAAAAGGGGGCGGCTAGGGCTTCAATGTTTGCTAGATTCGTGGAGGTTGGTGAGGTTTTGGGAGATTTGAGTTGAAGATATGGAAAGAGGAGAAAGAGAAGAGAAGATGGTAAAAAAATGGGGTGGTTTGGACGCCGGTGGACGGCGGCAGGCGGTCGCGCCTCCATGGAGAGGCGGCGGCGACGATGGGGAAGAAGAAGAGAGGAAATAGGGGTCTAGGGCTTGGGGCTTGTATGGAAATGAGGCCAAAAATATCAGATTTCTAAATTTTTATACCTCACATGACACCAGTTATCGACCATTGGATCAAAGAAAATAGGTGGCCAGGATTTGATCTTGATCATTTAATCAAAACGATGTAGTTTTGTGCTCAAACTACGTCATTTTTGCCCCTCCCCTGGAAACCATTTTATGGATTAACCATTTCACTTTTGGCCACTTAAATCATTTCAATTTTAACCATTTTCCTTGAATCCTATCTTATTAAACTAAAATCTAATTAACCTAAATACCAACTAGTAAAATAAACCTAATAAAATAAATTAGCTAACAATTGAATTAATTATATGAGAAATCAATTAACTTATCAAATAATTAGTCAATTAAAAGTGCACACACAAAGAGAAAATTATAGAAAATTGTTTTTTGGTATTTTTATGACAAGAAATTCAATTAAAAATGCACAAAAATATTAGAAAAATAACGATTGAAGGAAAATTGACACTAACAACTTTAGGAGCATTTAAATGGTGAAAAAATTAGGTATTCACAACTGCCCCTCTTTGCTCGAGAACATGAAGTATTTTCGTGCAATGAAAAGTGAATGCCATAGCTAATGTTTGCTCACATATCACTCCAATGGAAGCAATTTTTGAAAAATAGTGACCGAACCTTGCTTCCGAGGTTTCCTACATATCCTTGTTTAAAGGAATCAAGTTAGTGTAGTTCTAGAAAACTTGGTAGCTGGGACTACCAGACACTGGAGTTAAGACTGTTGTTGCCGCTGTTGTTGTTGTTATTGTTACTTGTTGCTTACATCAGAAAAAGAAGAGAACTACATATGTCTGCAAACCAAGAGTTACAAAATTCCTATCTATGTGCCCTATGGAGTCAAATCTTAATTTTTGACTTGCTCGCTTGTGTCGACCTTAGATTGGATCTTGATGCTCTTTGAAGAAAAGATTATGACTCAATCTCAATTGCTTGCTTTCTGGATCAGAATTTGAGAAGATGAATCTTGAGAAGCTGGGTTGCTGACACATTGTCAATGCTAACTCCAACCATCTTGTGATCGAAAGACTTCTTTCTTCTGATGAGACACTGAAACCGCAAGCTTTAACCGTCACACGTGCTCTACGGTGGGGCCTGAAAAGCCATCAAAGACGAACAAAACGAACAAAACTTTTCTGCCCAAGTTTGAACTAGGAAAATATTGTGAGTTATGAGAGAAAGTTATAAACTATCTAATTTATTGAAAGGCACACGGGAACAATAATATAAATAGACTAAGAGAGATAAAAATTTGTAACGAGGGATTACGTACCTTACATTACCCAAAGGATAGGTAACCAGGGGTTGGTACCCTATATTACTTAAAAGGAAAGTAACCAGGAGTTGGCCCCATGTATCACAGGAAATGAACGTAACCAGGGGTTAGTACCATGTATTACTGGAAGGACATGCAACCACGGGTTGGTACCCTGTATTACCGGAAAGGAGTGTAACCAGGGGTTGGTACCCTGTATTACTAAAAGGAATATATCCAGGGGTTGGTACCCTGTATTACTGGAGAATAATGTAACCAGGGGTTGGCACCGTGTATCACTGGGAAGGAATGTAACCAGGGGTTGGTACCTTGTATTACTAAAAATGTAACCAGGGGTTGGTACCCTATATTACTAGGAAAGGAATTGTAACCAGGGATTGGCACCCTGTATTACTGGAAGAAAAATTTAACCAGGGGTTGGCACCTTGTATCACTAGGAAGGAATGTAACCAGGGATTGGTACCATGTATTACTAAAAATGTTACCAGGGGTTGGTACCCTGTATTACTAGGAAGGAATTGTAACCAGGGATTGGCACCCTGTATTACTGGAAGAAAAATGTAACCAGGGGTTGGCACCCTGTATCACTGGGAAGGAATGTAACCAGGGGTTGGTACCCTGTATTGCTAAAAATGTAACCAGGGGTTGGTACCCTGTATTACTAGGAAGGAATTGTAACTAGGGATTGACACCTTGTATTACAGGAGAGAAATGTAACCAAGGGTTGGTACCCTGTGTTACTGATAAAGCGTTGAATTCCTGTAGGCGAAATGGTTCTACCTGGGTTAAGCTACGTAAAACAACCTGAGCGAAGAGTACTTCTACCCGGAACTATAAGCTGGATCCCCCTAGGTGAAATGGTTCTACCTGGGTTAAGCTACGTAAAACAACATGAGCAAAGAGTACTTCTACCCGGAACTATGAGCTGGATACCCCTAGGTGAAATGGTTCTACATGAGTTAAGCTACGTAAAACAACCTGAGCGAAGAGTACTTCTACTCGGAACTATGAGCTGGATCCCCCTAGGCGAAATGGTTCTACCAGAGTTAAGCTACGTAAAACAACCTGGGTGAAGAGTACTTCAACTCGGAACTATGAGCTGGATCCCCCTAGGCAGAATGGTTCTACCCGGATTAAGCTACGTAAAACACCCTGAGCGAAGAGTACTTCTACTCGGAACATGAGCTGGATCCCCCTAGGCGGAATGGTTCTACCTGAGTTAAGCTACGTAAAACAACCTGAGCGAAGAGTACTTCTACTCGGAACTATGAGCTGGATCCCCCTAGGCGGAATGGTTCTACCCGGTTTAAGCTACGTAAAACACCCTGAGCGAAGAGTACTTCTACTTGGAACTATGAGCTGGATCCCCCTAGGCGGAATGGTTCTACCTGAGTTAAGCTACGTAAAACAACCTGAGCGAAGAGTACTTGTACTCGGAACTATGAGCTGGATCCCCCTAGGCGGAATGGTTCTACCCAGGTTAAGCTACGTAAAACACCCTGAGCGAAGAGGACTTCTACTCGGAACTATGAGCTGGATCCACCTAGGCGGAATGGTTATACCTGAGTTAAGCTACGTAAAACAACTTGAGCGAAGAGTACTTCTACCCGGAACTATGAGCTGGATCCCCCTAGGTGAAATGGTTCTACCCGAGTTAAGCTACTAAACTAATAGGTATGAATAGTAGTGATAAGGAGCTTACGTTTGGTGGCATTCGTCCTTTAAGAACCACCATTCTGCACTACTTTTTTCCTGCTTCAAACAAATAAAATTTATGAGTTTTCAAAGTGGTGGTTGGTTTGTGGCCTTGATGCCCTATTGTGGTTTGACTTCACGGCCTCTCCGTAGCTGAAGAACTGATTCTATTAGTATGTTACCGAGATGCTCGGCTGATCTGTATCATTTTCTGGAGACCTTGACTTTCCAATGTTGCCCCCAATTGTTTCATACCCAGACATCCTTGGTATTGCGACGTTTGTCTCAGAGGCAATGCAATTTTCTTTAAAAATCAAACTCAGTTGTCTTGCACCTAGTACCGGTTTGTGTATGCAGTGCTTATCA
>ML407158.1:2940-21211 GCA_005239525.1 Nicotiana knightiana | reverse complement strand
GAAGGATGCAATAGCAAATCAGATGGTTGGAACTAAATATGAGGTACCCGCATGAAGGACCAGACCCGGGAGAAGTCTGAGTACCCCATGAGATGCTAGTGCTTCGGCCTTTGACCTACCAGGGAGTTTCTTTTTACCCTCTTGTATGCATAGGTGCGCATTGGGGACAATGCACAATTTTAAGTGTGGGGTGAGGAGATTGTCTGGTGACTTTCTATGCTATTTTAGTTATGTTAGATTAATGAATAATTCATTTTTTTACAAAATAAAATAAAATAAATTTTTTTTTTTTTTAGGAAATATGTGGACTCTTCCTGACGATGGATTTCGTAGATAGTTTTCTTGAGGGCAGTAATCTANTGTGCCTATTTATTATGTATCTACTTGAGAGAGAGTGCATATTTAGGTAATTGTTTGAACAACACCACTCCCAGAGTATAGACGAAAGTCATAACCGAGGGTTTAGAGGTTGGATTAGAGATAACGATACTTCGGGTGCAATCTAAGTGAACTGTAATGCAATCTAGCTAGCGTAACTTGAGAGAGTGCGTCTAGTAAATTATCATAATTACTTGAGAGAGATTTATGGTAGATAGAGTGTTCATGATTGATAGAGATAACTAATCAAGCTATACGAAGTATCCGAGAAGTAAGTTCACCAGCGGGGGAAACCATAACCTTAGATTTTTATTACAATTGTTTATACATTAGCGTAGTTAATCTTTACTTTTAATATTTAGTATTAGTAATTTAAATAACATCAGGTGACAGTTGAGTACTAATTTAAACAGCCTGCTTGATACGTCAATTCCCTGTGGGATCGACTCTGGGCATAATACCCCAGGATTATATTTGCAACGCCCACTTAGTCTTCTACAAGACATAGTTGAGCGTGATCAGTGAGTATTTTCTTCTACGCTTTTGCATGTTCCTCTAGTATCGCTTTACCTTGGCTAATATGTTTCTTTTTTCTTGCTAGACTCTCATCCTCGAAATTGAGCATGACCGGCGGGGGGAGGAGAGGGTTGCTCACTATAGTAGGATGGAGTCCAAGTATAAAGAGTATTGCTCTAAGTGCTGGAAGGTGGTCAGGAGCGTTGGTAAATACGGCAAGTTCCAGGAGCTACGTGATGAGAATGGGAGGAAAGATGAAGAACTGAAAGAGAAGAATGAGGAGATTATGAAGGCTATTAGTCGTTGCAGCGTGTTGGAGAAGATGCTGATTTCCAAAGAGGATGAACTCTAACTGGGTAAGTGGATAGTGGCCGAGAACGTAGACCTTCAGACACGGGTGGCGTCCTTGAAGATCGAGCTCGACCGAAATAAGTCGAGGACCACCGATTTGAGGGTTGAGCTGGACGCCAAGGTTGGAGAGTTGGAACTAGCCGAGAGGATTAGGATGGCCTCAGTGGCAGAAGAGGCAACTTTGGCGGGAACCTTGCGCGTCTTTATATCTGAGAGAGCAAGTGAAGCGGACACATCGGCACTTAAGGTGGCGAAGTTGGATGAACAATTTGGGAACTTGGAGGTGGAGCTGTCAGGATTGAATGAACAGATTGTACAAGGCCGAAAAAGAACAACTGCCCAATCCATCTACTTCTCAAGCTTCTGCCGATGCAAATGTATCGCGAGAACTGTACGAGATGTGGGTTCATACTGAGGCTTAGCTTGACGTATACAAGTCTTTGAGAGCTACTAGGATGGTTTCCGAAGAGGAACTTACTGATGTTCGTGTTAAGGCGCGGGCGACTCGCGAGGCTTGCGGCTATGCGCTTGATACGCCCAGCGGGGAAGATGATGAAGATATTGTGGATGGGCTTGCCTTTGATCCTTGGTATGATGGGGATGACGCAGCGTAAAGCCCTTTGTATTTAATTTTCGGTTGTTTTGCTACTTTTGTGAGGGCGTACTCGGCCCCTTTGTAAAAAAATGAGTAATGTAACCTAATTAGTTGTAATGGGATGGTCACCTTTTTCTATATGCTTTTGGATTTATGTTTTGTTGTATTCTATTGTGATGTTCTCAGGAGGCTGATCGTAGACCGACTTGGGGTCAATCTTTGGGAAGACATAAGACAGTTTGAGCAGGGTCAAATGTAAGTAATTCGAGCGAGGTCGGATGTAAGTAATTCGAGCGAGGTCGAATTTAAGTGTAGAATGTATGAGGTAGAGCAGTTTGGAGTTGTGCGAAAAATGTTGCATGTTGCTTTGGTTATTCATTTCATTGGAGAGTATTACATACTTTGGTCAATACATACATTTGAGAAGTTCTTCGTCGACCTAGTCCATTCATCGGTCGGCTTGGAGTAGTCAATAGGAGGTGCGATGAATAAAAAACTTGAACTTCGAGGTGCCCCCTTCATCGCCTCATTAAAATCTCCTCGGCAAAAACCCAACTAGGGGTACGAATCCGGGTAAGAGAAAAAGAGTACGACTTAGAGGGCGTCTATTTTCAGAAGTTGAAGTATTTGAGATGGGCGACGTTCCAATTGTTTGGTAGCAGCTTTCCTTCCATTGTCTCTAGTTGAAATGACCCTTTGTTAAGTGGTGATGTGATTCTGTACGGTCCGTCCCATTTGGTTCCTATCTTGCCCTGTTTTGGGTCTTTGCTTGCCTGTGATTTGGCTTTGAGAACGTAGTCCCCGACTTTGAATGGTATGATTTTGGCCTTTTTGTTGTAGTATTGTTCTGCTTGCTATTTTTGGGCGATTATTCTTATGTACGCAATATCTCTTCACTCTTCTATCTCGTCAAGGTCTTTTCTCTTATTCTCGTCGTTACTTGGTCCTCTTTCATTGGAGTATCTCAGGCTCGGTTCCGCGACCACAACCGGTATGACTGCATCAGTGTCGTAGACCAATGAGTATGGAGTTTCTCCTGTGCTTGTCTTGGGCATGGTGCAGTATGCCCATAACACCTTTGGTGTTCAGTCCAAAGTCCCTTGGCGTCTTCAAGTTTATTTTTCATTATGTTTAATATTATATTGTTGGAGGATTCGGTGTGAGCGTTACTTGCGGAATAATATGGCGTGGAGAGTATTCGCTTGATGTGCCACTTTTCAAAAAATTCAGCGGTCTTTTTCCCGGTGAACTGTGGTCTGTTATCACAGCTGATTTCCTTGGGGATGACGAAATGGCATATGATGTTCCTCCATATAAATGGGATGACCTTCTGCTCGCGTATTTGGGCGAAAGCACCTGCTTCTACCTATTTGCAAAAGTAGTAAGTCAAAACTAAAACGAAACGTACATTACCTCGACCTGCTAGAAGTGGTCGTACGATGTACATTCCCCATTTGATGAATGGCCAGGGAGACATGAATGAATGGAGGTGCTCGCCCGCTTGGTGTATAACAGACTTACCGCTACTTCTGACATGGCCAAATACACTAGGAGGCCCTCGCCTGGTTCAGCTTTGGCGAGCAGTGGAGGCAAGGTCAGATATGCCTTTAGCTCCCTTAAGGCTTCAACGCATTCCGAGTTCCACTGGAGTTTGTTGTCTTTTTTGAGGACGTTGAAAAGTTTGTGGCATCTGTCAGAGGATAGCGAGATGAAACATGACAGGCGGCTATATGGCCGGTCAGTTTTGGCACCTGTTTCTTGTTGGTTAGTAGTTCAGGTATTCGTCCAATAGCTTTGATCTAGTCAGGGTTGACTTCGATGCCTCTTTGTGACACCAGGAAACCGAGGAACTTGCCCGAGGTTACCCTGAATCATGTCGTAATGCCGCAGTATATCGAAGGATTCTTTTAGGTGATCGATGTGATCTTCTTTCCTTTTTGATTTGACCAACATATCATCTATGTATACTTCCATTGTTTTTCTGAGCTGGTCTTTGAACATCTTGGTGACCAGTCTCTAATAGGTTGCTCCCGCGTGCTTCAACCTAAATGGCATGAATCTATAGCAATACATCCCTTAGTAAGTTATGAAAGTGGGATTTTCATGGTCTTCCTCCTCCATGAGGATCTGGTTGTACCCCGAATAGGCCTCCAAGAAGCTTAGCAGCTCGTGTCCCGTTGTTGCATCAATGAGTTGGTCGATGTGCGGCAACGGGAAGGAGTCTTTTGGGCATGCTTTGTTTATGTCTGTGAAGTCTAAGCACATGCACCACTTCCCGTTTTTCTACTTCACCATGACCACATTGGCGACCCATTGGGGTATTTGGATTCTCTAATGGAGCCGTTGGCGAGTAGTTTTTCTACCTCCTCGCGGACTGCTTCGTTGATTGCAGCGTTGAATTTTCTTCTCATTTGCCATAGTGGTGGGTAGAGTGGATCTACATTCAATTTGTGCATAGCGATGTCCTTTGAGATACCCCGCATATCTGTGCGCATGTAACTTTCACCTTATTAAAATATTTCTACAAAATTAATAAATAAATTAGTCTTATTTAATTTTTTTTAAATAGAATTTTTGGTGTTTATTTTGGGAATTATTTGCATTTATAGTTACATTTTTTTTATTTTTAAAGTTATAAAAATAACAAAAATATTCAAACCTTCATCATCTTGCATTATTAGGTTTTTAATTTAGTTTAATATCTAATTACATAATTCAATCACATTATTATAAGAAAATCACAAAAAAAAATTTGTTATTCTTTTACATTTATTAGTATTAATGTTAAAACTAATGGTTTTTACTTTTTATAAACTAAAATTGACTAATTAGTTAAAAGATAAGGGTGAACGGTTAATTCTTTCAATAAATTAAGGTAGCTTAGTATTTAATTAGTGTTAAATTAAAATTAATTAGATGTTAGAATTTAATTAAGAAAGTTTAAGAGCTTCATAGCGGACTAGGCCAATAATTAATAAAGTTCAGTCCCAAAGTCTAACCCAAAAATGCCCCAGCACAATACCCAAAAATCTGGTCCAGCCCCTTCTTACCCAAACGACCCAGTTTTAGTCTCTTTTAATCTCAATAGTTGGATCATTTTGATCCAACGACTCGCAACTAATCTCCCACCCCCATATAACTGTCCAAACAGACCCCCTAACCCCCAAAACACCCTGCCTCTCTCTCTTCTCTCTCAAAAAACAAACCCTAGCCGCCTCTGAACCCCTCCCCGTCTCCGCCATCCTCCGCCGCCGGAAATCGCCTCACGGCGGCGGACTACCTCCAATCCAACCCAAATTCACACCAGATAATCCCCGTGTCTCCCTCAATCCTAATCTACCACTAGTTTCCCCAGAAAACACCCCAAATCAGACCTATTTCAAATTTGAAAATAATAAAAAACCTAAATACTCTGTCGGAGAATCTCAAGCCATTTTTGGCTCAAACTCACATGAGTTGATCGCTCATGACATGAGCAATTGATTCATGTTAGTTTGAGTCAGTTTAAAAGTCGTCAGAGACCGGTCAAATTCCGGCCAAGTCAGCATTGATGGGCTAAGATTCATCGTCGTTGTTCATCGATTTACCTTCTTTTTTCCAACTATTTCCGGCCAAACCAGTACACGTTCCTTTTCTCTTTTCTAGTTTCTGTTTTTCCTTTTCCTTTTTTTTTGTTTGTTGTCTTTTGTTTTGTTTTGTTGTTGTTGCCTTCTTCTCTTTTCTTTCTGTATTACCACTAGGTAGTTGTTATTTTAAATTAGTTAAATTTTAATAGGTTATTAAAGTTAAATACATGATTTGGAATTAATATCTTAGGTTTGATTTTCTGTTCTGACCGGATGTAAATGGTTGATTTCAATTGCATAATTGTCAATTAACTTGTTAAAAGTTTGATTAATTAATGTTCGTTCATATCACTTTGTTTGGTTTAAATTGAAACTTGAGGGGGGGAGGGGAGTTTAAAGGAATATGGAAATTTAGGGCATTGAAAATCAAAAACTAGGTTAAAACTAGGGTGGCTATTTGTATTAAGCAGAACTAAAAGGGGTTAATTTTGAAATAAAAATGGATACACTTTAGGTTTAAATATCATAAGGTTCTAGAAATATACAGTTGTCCCAGTATTGTTAGAGAAAGATGTTGAAATGTGGATAAAAGGGACAGTTGTACCGAGTCTATTAAAAATGTTGTACTATCTAATATTATGAAAACTAGGGTAGAATATTCCCTTATTATTCTTATTCTTATACAACCTATATAAACAATAGTCCCTCACTCACTCAACACACCCTGAATCAGCATATTCACTCTCAAAAAATAGGTCTAAGCATCAGATTTTCTCTAAAAACCATTCATACACAAAGGAAGAGCTTTTGAAATTCAGAGATCTTTTTCTCATTTTTACACTGATTTTGAGAAAAAAATCTCTGAAATCTTCTCTCATTTGGCAAGAAGTTTGGCTTTAGAGTCTCATTTTGGTTTTGGGTTCTACTGTGGGATTTCTGGTTTGAAAGTGAGATTATTATAGCTGTTCTTGCAGTTTTTCATACTATGGTTGTTGTTACTGTGTTGTGTGATGTGTTTGAGCTCCAGATTTCTCTATTTTGGACCTTTATTTGGTCTTCTTTTTCTTATATTTTCTCTACTCTTAGGTATGTAACTATACTCTTACATTAAATGTAATTTCTTGTCTAAATCCCTGTTTAAATATTTGTATCCTCTTGTGATCAGCTGCAGATTTTAGTTACACCGTGTTAGTTTGTTCATATTTGTTTTCATATGTCCTCCTAGATTAATGTTTTGACTGTTTTCTTGTTGGCACGAACATGTTGTTTGGCTAGATCTGTTCCGAACTTTTCTCTTATAATATTTGATGCTATTCATAGTGGTGACATGTTTGAAGCAGTATTGAGGTTGTAAATCTGACCACCAGTTGGTCAGATTTACTCCAGAAAATGCATATGTTTTGGATGTTCAATAAAAGAGGTTGAAGATTGTTGATCCTGTGGTTGAAAGTAGCATATACTTCTGTGGTGATTAAGGCTAAAATAAAGGCTGTAATAGATATGCTTTGTTGAAGTTATTAAGTACATTTAGTTTAAGATATGAACTTTTCGTCACTATTGTGATTAAATGTAATTTAAATTTGGCTAATCATGTAATGTCACATTTATTTGCGAATCCATTTGTAAGATAATGATTAGCAAAAATCATACCCCCTTGTAATGTTTGAATTCGATTATTGTAATTAATAGCTATGGGTTGGACTATGTCCAGTAGGCCAGTTGTAAATTGGAAATGAAGCATACTCTCTTCAGATTCTATGGATGGGGATCAGATGAGATGGACCAGACTAGTAGATCGGTCCAATTGGGAACTGCCTGAACAAGTCTCAACCCTAGGCAGCTGGGCTTAGGTGTAAAACCGAATGAGTTAATCCTCTACCTTTGAAAATTAATATAGTCATAATTTACTAGTATTGTTAACTCAAATTCAAGTGCAATAATCTTCCTATGTGATGTTTATTCTCGTATGAATGGAATTAAAGTTGGACAGTATGTGCTATACTTTTACTTTTTTATTATTTCAGAAAATCGTGACTGGCCCAGTTCATTTAGAATGTGGCTGTGCCAGATTTGTAAAACACTTAGTTGGCCCATTTTTCTCACTTGGATCCATAACAATTAGTTGCTAGATGACCCTAAATAGATAAACATCTTTAGTCCAAATGCTTCCATGACCTTTACATCAATATTAAAAATCATTTAGGAAGACAACTTCTAAAAAATAATAAAATAATTTAGGCCCGTCCGTAACTAGTTATTATCACGAATGTTCAATTGACGTACTTAAGTTCCCAAAAATTAAAATCAAAGTATACCTTCGCGTAACTTTGAATGAAATAATCGTATTAGTAACAAATATTCTTAATTATGTACATGTTCGCGTGACACAAATTTGATTTAAAAAAATGAATATTCGTAGAAATTCTTTTAGGAGTGGATTTAAAGTACTATCGTGATTGCATACATGTTCGATTGACGTGATCTTGATTTTAAATAAATTCAAAGTACGCGCTCGCGCGACTTTGACTATTTTCTTAAATAAATCAAATGTTGTGAATTGTGTACACATATGCGTTACATGATTTTCGACGCATCAAAACTAAACGGGTATACGTATGCGTAACTCGTGTTAAGATAAAGCTTTAAATACAAATAATTGAGTAATTAGAAGCGGAAAAAATGTAAAATGTACATAAGTCGTAAAATAAGTAATTAAACAATTAAAACCAAGTATTAATCATTAAGATACGTGCTAGAACTACGGAATTCGGGAGAGCCTAACACCTTCTCCCGGATTAACAGAATTCCTTACCCGGTCTTCTGGTTCGTAAACTTTTAACGGAGTCAATATTTTCTCGATTTGGGATTTCAAAATAAGTGGTGACTCGGAACACCGTAAATAAATTATTTCGAGTGGCGACTCTAAAATTAATTAAATAATCCCAAATTCGATTATGTCACTTAAATTGGAAAAACACCCTTATCCCCCTTTCGGGAAAAAGGAGGTTTGCTAATATCTGCATGGGAGAAAGCGAATAGTCTGCATTGTTAGTTAGAGATTTATGAAATTAACCTGGTTCGAAGAGTTTATGGTCGATGTAAGCCTTTTTGCTGATGTCATTTTTATCTATCGAGTCTTCTACCGTTGACCCATTGCCTCCACGATGTCGGGTCCTTGATGATGTTGTTTTGCTCGTCGGATTTGGTCCCCGACTTTGGTAATTTCTATGCTTATGAGCTTGTTTTCTTCAACTGTTGAGTGTATGCGTAGTCTTGGGCAATGCGGTAGCATTCTTAGGTCCTGTGATGTGCGCCTCGAGTGCTGAATATCCCCCACGGGGTAGGGAACTTGATTGCTTGATACAGGCTGGATAGAATGGCTCTCATCGCGTGTATCCATGGCTGCCCTATGACAGCGTTGTAGGCTTTATCCTGGTTCATGATATGGAACATTGTCTCTAAGGTTACACTCTCGGCCAAGATCGATATCGTTATTCATCCTGAAGTTCTTTCAACTGCACTGTTAAACCCTGTCAGCGTTATGCAGCATAGTACTATCTTATCCTCCAGTCTCATTTGGGCGAGAACTCGGGGGTGAGTAATAAACGTGTCGCTCCCATCATCGAACATTATTCGTTTTACATCAGTATCTATAATTTGTAAGGTAATAACAAGGGCATCAAGGTGAGGGAAATCCAAACTGTGGGTATCTGACTTATCGAAGATGATATTGTTTTCGAGGTCGTTGTACTGTTAGTGTGTGATTAACCGCTTCAGTTTATGCGTGGCAATGAACTTTACATGGTTGATTGCGACTTCATCACCCCCATCGCAATTGCATTATTTGGATGGTGCGGGCGGGGGAGGGTGGCTTCTTGGGGCCTTGATGTTGTTCTCATCCTTGGCCGAAGTTTTCTCTCATGCGGTCACTCATCAACTCTTTTAAATGTCCTTGATTGAGCATGTATGCAGTCTTCGGTCTTGTGACCTCGCTCCTGATGGAACTCGTCAAGAGCATTCGACCTTCTGGTGTTTGGGTCAGACATCTTCTGCGGCCACTTCACCTTCGGGGTGAGCTTTTCAAGTGCGTACACTATCTCTGAATGGGAAACACAAAAATTGTGAGTAGATAAGAGTGGAGGCATACCTCTCTTGCTTTATTGAGCCCCAGTGTTTGGCCTGGACGACTCTTCCGCGTGGCGTTGAGATGGTGGGATAGCAATTCTAACATAAGGTTGGTGCCTGTCCGAGGCTCTCTGATACATTTATGGAATGGTGGGACGAAGGGATTAGTGGACGGGATGGACGATAAGGCGAGTCGACTGTTCTGGCGCAAATACTTTATCGTCAGAACTGAGCATTTGGTGGCAGACCCGAATGGGTTTCCTGAGAAGTGGAATTATAGTCGTAAGTATCCTCGCATACCCTCCATCATTCACTCTTCATTACTTTCTTTCTATTTTCGGCCTCTGATACGTTCACTTCTTCTTGTTTTCAGCTATGAAGCGCTCTCCTTCCCTCGTCTTGGACATGGAGGGTTGGGTGGATCGTGTGTTGCCTGATATTGTGGGGATTCGTGATTGGGATTCTTTTCATAAGCGTTATGAACCTAGGATCCCGTCTCATAAGTATTCTTATTCCCTTGTTCGGTTTCTTCCCTTATTTTTTTCTGACTTAACTCCTCATTGGTGCCAGGTCGGTGGGTTTCTAAGAAGGCGAAGGCACCCGCCCTTGCCTTTCGTCAGAAGGTAACCTCGGCCGCGATGGAGTTCGCTTTAGTCGAGTCTGTGTGAGATCACACTCAGACTCCGCACTCAGGGGAACCCGAATCTTCAGACGTCGTTATTCCCGATGAGGCCCCACCTCAACAGGTTCTTCTCCTCACCGACGAGCTATCTTACGGCCAAGAACTGTCTCCGTGGAAGAGATAGAGAGTGGAAATGGGATGGTCGTGGTTGTGGAAGAGACAGGAAAAACCGTGGCTCTCAAGGCGGGGACGAAGTCATTTCCAGTTGTAGAGGCGGCTCTTATGTCAGAATCTGCTATGAAGGAGAGACCTTTCAGGGTCGAGGAGATTGGTAGCGGCGAGGAGCTTGTGCGAGTTATGGAGGGTAGATCTTCGTCGGTGGTGAGAAAAGATGGTGATTTCCATGCAGGAGACGTCAATTATGGTTCTGACATCAAACCCGAAAAGGTACGGACCTTTACTGAGAGGACGACACGTGTGGAGATAAGGACAAAGGGTCCCAATCACCATATACTCATCCCTGTAGACTTCAACATTTTGGTTGACATAGAGCGCGTGGCGCTGTTGTTCGCCCCTTTGTGCACTGAGGCCAACAACAGGACGTTACAGACGTTCAAATATGCTGACCTTTCCCTTGGCATATCGTGAATGGCCCTACGGATGAGTATTTTCTTCTAAGATTTTGCATGTTCCGCTATTATCAATTTACCTTGGCTAATCTGTTTCTTTTTGCTTACTAGACTCTCATCCTCGAACTTGAGCGTGACCGGCGGCAGGAGGAGAGGGTTTCTCACTATAGGAGGATGGAGTCCAAGTATAAATAGTACCGCTCTAAGTACCGGAAGGTGGTCAGGAGCGTTGGTGAAGATGGCTAGTTCCAGGAGCTGCGTGATGAGAACGGGAGGAAGGAAGAAGAGCTGAAAGAGAAGGATGAGGAGATTATGCAAGCTATTAGTCGTTGCAGCGTGTTGGAGGAGATGCTGAAGTACAAAAAGGATGAACTCGAACTGAGTAAGTAGATAGAGGACGAGAACGCAAACCTTCAGACGCAGGTGGCATCCTTGAAGATCGAGCTTGACTGAAATGAGGCGAGGACCGCCGATTTGAGGGCTGAGATGGATTCTAAGGTTGGGGAGTTAGAACTAGCCGAGAGGATCAGGATGGCCTCAGTGGCGGAGGCGGAAGCTTTGGCGGGAACTTTGCGCGTCTATAGATCTGAGTGAGAAGGTAAAACGGACACATCAGCGCTTAAGGTGGTAAGGTTGGAGGAGCAAGTTGAGAACTTGGAGGTGGAGCTATCAGACTTGAACGAGCAGATCATACAAGGCCGAGAAAGAACAACTGGCTCAGCCATCTACTTCTCAAGCTTCTGCCGATGCGAATGTATCGCGGGAACTGTATGATATGTGGCTTCATGTTGAGGCTCGCCTTGACGTATACAAGTCTTTGAGAGCTGTTGTGATGGTTTTCTAAGAGGAACTTACCAATGTTCGTGTTAAGGTGCGGGTGGCTCGCGAAGCTTGCGGCTATATGCATGATACGCCCAGCGAGGAAGATGATGAAGATACCGTGGATGGTCTTTCCTCTGATCCTTGGTATGATGAAGAATATGTTGATGGGGACGATGCAGCGTGAAGCCCTTTGTATTTAATTTTCAATTTTTTGCTACTATTGTGAGGGCGTACTCGGCCCCTTTGTAAAGAAAAAACGAGTAATGTAACCTATTAATTGTAATGGGAAGCTCACCTTTTTCTATATGCTTTTGGATTTATGTTCTCTTGTATTCTGTTGTGATGTTGTTCTCAGGAGTCTGATTGTACACCGACTTGGGGTCAATCTTTGTGAAGACGTAGGATAGTTCGAGCGGGGTTGAATATAAGTAATTCGAGTGGGGTCGGATGTAAGTAATCCGAGCGGGGTCAATGCAAGTAATTCGACCGGGGTCGAATGTAAGTAATTCGAGCGATGTCGAATTTAAGTAATTCGAGCGAGGTCGGATATAAGTAATTCGAGCGAGGTCGGATGTAAATAATTCGAGTGAGGTCGGATGTAAGTATTCGAGCGAGGTCGAATGTAAGTAATTCGAGCGAGGTCGAATGTAAGAAGTACGAGCGAGGTCCAATTTAAGTGTAGAATGTAGGAGGTAGACCAGTTTGGAGTTGTGCGAAAAATGTTGCATATTGATTTGTTTATTCATTTCATTGGAGAACATTACATACTTTTGTCAATACATATATTTGATAAGTTCTCCGTCTACCTATTCCCTTCATCGGTCTGCCTGGCGTAATCAATAGGAGGAGCGATGAATAACAAACTTGAACTTCGAGGTGCCCCCTTCATCGCCTCATTAAAAACCTCCTCGGCAAAAACCCAATTGGGGGTACGAATCTGAGTGAGGGAAAAAAAGTACGACTTAGAGGGCGTCTGTTTTCAGAAGTTGAAGAATTTGAGGTGGGTGACGTTCCAATTGTTTGGTAGCAGCTTTCCTTCCACTGTCTCTAGTTGAAATGACCCTGTGTTAACTACTTCTGTGATTTTCTATGGTCCATCCCAGTCGGTTCCTAGCTTGACATCTTTTGGGTCTTTGCTTGCCTGTGTTTTGGCTTTGAGCACGTAGTCCCCGACTTTGAGTGTTCTGATCTTGTCCTTTTTGTTGTAGTATCGTTCTGCTTTCTATTTTTGGGCAATCATTCTTATGTACGCCATATCTCATCGCTCTTCTACCTCATCGAGGTCTTGCCTTATGTTCTCGTCGTTACTTGGTCCGCTTTCATTGGAGTATCTCAGGCTCGGTTCCCCTACCTCGACCGGTATGATTGCATCAATGTCATAGACCAATGAGTATGTAGTTTCTCCTGTGCTTATCTTTGGCGTGGTGCAGTATGCCCATATAACCTTTGGTGTTCTGGCCACAGTCCCTTGGCGCCTTCAAATTTATTTTTGATGATGTTTAATATTGTCTTGGTGGAGGATTCGTCTTGACCATTTCCTGCGGGATGTTATGGCATGGAGAGTATTCACTTTATGTGCCACTTTTCAAAAAATTCAGCGGTCTTTTTCCCGGTGAGCTGTGGTCCGTTATCACAACTGATTTCCTTGGGGATGCCAAAATGGCATATGATGTTCCTCCATATGAAAGTGATGACCTCCTACCTCGCGTATTTGTGCAAAAGCACCTGCTTCTACCCATTTGGAAAAGTAGTAAGTCAAAACTAAAACGAAACGTACGTTACCTCAACTTCCTAGGAGTGGTCCTACGATGTCCATTCCCCATTTGATGAATGTCCGAGGCGACATGAATGAATGGAGGTGCTCGCCCGCTTGGTGTATCATAGGGGAGTACTTCTGACATTATTCGCATTTTTTGACGAAGTCGGCGGCTTCTTTTTTCATGGTGGGCCAATAATAGCCAGCTCATATGAGGCACCTGAAAAGGGCTCAGTTGTCGGTATGGGCACTGCAATGGCCTTCGTATATTTCCTTGAGTACTCGTCTTGTTTGGTTTGGTCCCAAGCATTTTTCCTAGGGGCCGTCGAACGTCTTTTTGTATAAGTCTTTGTCGATGAAGTTGTACCTAGCTTCCTGCATTCGGAGCTTTCTGGCTTTATTTTTTATCTAGTGGAAGTGTTCCCTCCTGAAAGTAGGTTATAATACTATTGCGCCAGTCCCAAGTTAAGTTTACGGAGTGTACCTCAAGTTGATTTATCGACGAGTGGAGTAATGTGACGCCGTTCCCCTTTCCATTACTCTTTTTGTTGTTGTTGCTAGTTTAGCGAGGTCGTCTGCCTTGGCGTTTTGAGCTCGAGGTATTTGATCGAATTGACATTCGTCAAATTCTGGCAGCAATTTATGGATTTTCGTTTGGTACTTTTGTAGCCTTTGCTCCTTGATCTGGTAAGTCCTTGTGACTTGGTTGACGACGAGTTGTGAGTCGCATCATAGGATGACCCGCCGTGCTCCATATTTGAGAGCTAGTTTCGGTCATGCAATCACGGCCTTATACTCGGCTCTCATTGTTAGTCATATCGGGGCATCGTATGGACTGGCGGATGACCTCGCCAGTTAGAACCTCGAGTAAGAGTCCCGGTCCCGCACCTGACGCGTTAGAAACGTCGTTAGTGTATAAGACCCATAGGTCGGGTAGGTGGGGAGAAGTACGAGAAGCTTCCTGCTCAACTTCAGGAATTATCTTGGCGCTGAAGTCGGAGACAAAGTCGTCTAGTACTTGCGACTTTATCGATGTTCGCGACTGATACGCAACTGATACGTGATATCATGCTTGTTTAGCTCGATGCCCATTTGGCCAATCTTCCCGATAGTTCGGGCTTATGTAAAATACTTCTAAAGGGGGGAGATCGTGAACACCGATATAGGATGGCACTGAAAATAAGGTCTAAGATTTCGTGAAGCTATGACTAGTACCAGAGCCAGCTTTTCTAGGTGGGGATACCTTGTTTCAGCATCGACCAGGGTTTTACTAATATAATAAATTGGGTATTGCGTACCTTTTTTTCACGCACCAGTACTGCACTTACCGCTACTTCTGACACAGCCAAATACACCAGGAGGTGCTCACCTGGTTCAGCTTTGGCGAGCAGTGGAGGCGAGGTCAGATATGCCTTTAGCGCCCTTAAGGCTTCAACGCATTCCGAGTTCCACTAGAGTCTGTTGTCTTTTTTGAGGACGTTGAAAAGTTTGTGGCATCTGTCGGAGGATAGCGAGATGAATCATGACAGGGCGGATATACGGCCGGTGAGTTTTTGCACCTGTTTCTTGTTGGTTAGTAGTTGAAGTATTCATTTCAATAGCTTTGATCTGGTCAGGGTTGACTTCTATTCCTCTTTATGACACTAGGAAACCGAGGAACTTGCCCGAGGTTATGCCGAAGGTGCACTTCTCGGGGTTTAGATTCATGTCATAATGTCGCAGTATATCGAAGGCTTCTTTTAGGTGATCGATGTGATCTTCTTTCCTTTTGGATTTGACCAACATATCGTCTATGTATACTTCCATTGTTTTGTTGAGCTGGACTTTGAACATCTTGGTGACAAGTCTCTGATAGGTTGCTCCCGCGTTCTTCAACCCAAATGGCATGATTCTATAACAATACGTCCCTTAGTGAGTTATGAAGGTTGTCTTTTCCTGGTCTTCCTCCTCCATGAGGATCTGGTTGTACCCCGAATAGGCCTCCAAGAAGCTTAGCAGCGCATGTCCAGCTGTTGCATCGATGAGTTGGTCGATGTGTGACAACGGGAAAGAGTCTTTTGGGCATGCTTTGTTTAGGCCTGTGAAGTCTAAGCATATGCGCCACTTTCCGTTTTTCTTCTTCACCATGAACACATTGGTGACACATTGGGGGTATTTGGATTCTCTGATGGAGCCGTTGGCGAGTAGTTTTTCTACCTCCTCGCGGACAGCTTCGTTGAATGTGGCGTTGAATTTTCTTCTCATTTGTCGTACTGGTGGGTAGAGTGGATCTACATTCAATTCGTGCGTAGCGATGTCCTTTGAGATACCCATCATATCTCACCTTATTAAAATATTCCTACAAAATTAATATAAATTAGTCTTATTTAGTTTTTGATTTTTTAATAGAATTTTTGGTGTTTCTTTTGGGAATTATGTGCAACTTTTCAAAAATTTCAGCGGTCTTTTTCCTCGTGAACTGTGGTCTGTTATCACAGCTGATTTCTTTGGGGATGCCGAAATGGCATATGATGTTCCTCCATATAAATGCGATGACCTTCTTCTCGCATATTTGGGCGAAAGCACCTACTTATACCCATTTGCAAAAGTAGTAAGTCAAAACTAAAACGAAACATACATTACCTCGACCTGCTAGAAGTGGTCGTATGATGTACATTCCCCATTTGATGAATGGCCAGGGCGACATGACTGAATGGAGGTGCTCGCCCGCTTGGTGTATAACGGACTTACCGCTACTTCTGACACGGCCAAATACACTAGGAGGTCTCGCCTAGTTCATCTTTGGCGAGCAGTGGAGGCGAGGTCAGATATTCCTTTAGCTCCCTTAAGGCTTCAACGCATTCCGAGTTCCACTGGAGTCTGTTGTCTTTTTTGAGGACGTTGAAAAGTTTGTGGCATCTGTCAGAGGATAGCGAGATGAATCATGACAGGGCGGCTATACGGACGGTCAGTTTTTGCACCTGTTTCTTGTTGGTTAATAGTTCAGGTATTCGTCCAATAGCTTTGATCTAGTCAAGGTTGACTTCGATGCCTCTTTGTGACACCAGGAAACCAAGGAACTTGCCCGAGGTTACCCCAAATAATGTCATAATGCCGCAGTATATCGAAGGCTTCTTTCAGGTGATAGATGTGATCTTCTTTCTTTTTGGATTTGACCAACATATCATCTATGTATACTTCCATTGTTTTTCCGAGCTGGTCTTTGAACATCTTGGTGACCAGTCTCTAATAGGTTGCTCCCGCGTGCTTCAACCCAAATGGCACGACTCTATAGTAATACGTCCCTTAGTGTGTTATGAAAGTGGGATTTTCATTGTCTTCCTCCTCCATGAGGATCTGGTTGTACCCCGAATAGGCCTCCAAGAAGCTTAGCAGCTCGTGTCCCGTTGTTGCATCGATGAGGTAGTCGATGTGCGGCAACGGGAAGGAGTCTTTTGGGCATGCTTTTTTTAGGTCTGTGAAGTCTAAGCACATGCGCCACTTCCTGTTTTTCTTGTTCACCATGACCACATTGGCGACCCATTGGGGGTATTTGGATTCTCTGGTGGAGCCGTTGGCGAGTTGTTTTTCTACCTCCTCACGGACTGCTTCGTTGATTAAACCGTTGAATTTTCTTCTCATTTTCCGTACTGGTGGGTGGAGTGATCTACATTGAATTTTTTCTTGGCGATGTCCTTTGAGATACCTGGGATATCTGCATGGGAGAAAGCGAATAGGTCTTCATTGTTAGTTAGAGATTTATGAATTTACCTGGTTTCAAAAGTTTGTGGCCGATGTAAGCCTTTTTACTGATGACGTTTTATCTATTTGAACTGGGTTGAGGTCTTCTACCGTTGACCCCGTGGTCCCCACGATGTCGGGGTCCTTGATGATGTCGTTTTGATCGTCGGATTTGGTCCCAGACTTTGGTAATTGCTATGCTTCTAAGCTTGTTCCCTTCAACTGTTGAGTGTATGTATAGTCTTGAGCGATGCGGTAGCATTCGTGGGCCGTGTGATGTTCGCCTCGAATTCTTAATATCCCCCATGGGATAGGGAAATTGATTGCTTGATACAGCAGGATGGAACGCCATCACCATGGTCTCCCTATGATGTTGTTGTAGGCTTTATCCTGGTTCATGATACGGAACGTTGTCTCTAAGGTTACGCCCCCAGCAAAGACCGACAATGTTATTTATCCTTAAGTTATTTCAACTGCATTGTTAAACAGTGTCAACGTTATGCAATGTGGTACTATCTTATCATCGAGTCTCATTTGGGTGAGAACTCGGGGTTGAGTAATACACGCGCCGCTCCCATAGTCGAACAATATTCTTTTTACATCAGTATCTACAATTTGTAAGGTAATAACAAAGGCATCAAAGTGAGGGAAAGCCAAACCGTGGGTATCTGACTTATCGAAGATGATATTTTCTTCGAGGTTGATCACGCTCAACTATGTCTAATAAAAGACTAAACGGGCGTTGCAAATATAATCCGGGGTATTATGCCCAGAGTCGATCCCACATGGAATTTACGTATCAATCAAGTTTTTGGAATACGCAACTTTTATTCAGTCAATTCTCTCAAGACTTTTTTTATATAACTTGGTTATGTTTTACTAATTCTACTGACAATAATAATAATAACTAGATATTACTAACAATGTGTTGTAAATAATGATGATAAAGGTCTAAGGTTATGGTTTCCCCCGTTGGTGAACTTACTTCTCGGATACTTCTTATAGTTTGATTAGTTGTCTCTATCAATCATGAACACTCTATCTACCATAAATCTCTCTCAAGTAATTATGATAATTTACTAGACGCACTCTCTCAAGTTACGCTAGCTAGATTGCATTACAGTTCACTTTAGATTGCACCCGAGGTATCGTTATCTCTAATCCAACCTCTAAACCCTCGGTTATGACTTT
>ML407157.1:0-13945 GCA_005239525.1 Nicotiana knightiana | reverse complement strand
AAGCACATAAAATGCAAGGTATATAATGCTTAAAATCATGAATTCTAGCCACGCATCAACTAGTACGTCGGTAAATGAAGCAGGGCGTAGGATAGGGTATTGAAGTCGCAGGGAGCGTGCATTCCAGCGTTATTGGGAGGTTTCCGCGGGTGATTTCCACAGGTGGGTTGTCTCCGTGAATAGGTTAGCGATGGCGGGGTTGGCAGGTCTCGGTGAGGAGTTCTAGTGGCTAGTCGGCAGGAAGTAAAATGTGTGAAGGATGCTAGAGGATCTGAGTATTTAGGGAGCGGTAGCAAGAGAATTTGGAAGAATTGGACGGATGGGTTGAGCAAGATCGTGTTATCAAAGGAGAAAGGATCTCGACGGGGTCTAGAGTGGTGCAAGGAGTAGCTTTGAGTTAAGTGGGGGAATCCCACCATTTCCAGTTGGGTCGTAGGGTTTTCTGCGCATAGGGTCGCGGATTGTCGGCGTGTTGGCAAGTTATTTAAGCTAAGGGAAAGGAGTAAGATGGTAATTGTGCGTGGGATTTGATGAATATGTGCAAAAGTTGGCCCTGTTGGGCCAGGGTTGGGATTAGAAGATTCAGAACTTATTCTTATGGCATGGGCGAGTTGTAAGGTTAGTGACTCAGTCACGTGTTTCATTGAAAAGAGTGTTCCTATGCTAGGAGAGCCCTGGAGTTGATTGTATTCGAGGCCGGTCGGAGTGGGTGACTCTCAATAGCGGTCCTAGTGAGTTCAAAAGTTAAGAATGCGACGTTTAAGTATTTCAGGCAGCAGTATGATCGAGAATCGAGCTTTTGCAGAGTAATCTCTGAGAAAAAGGAGGATGGTTGGACTGTTCTATGATATGTTTCAGCATGCAGGATAATATTGGAGGAGTGAGAGAGATAGACTCCGGATTGAAGAAAAGATTATTAGAAGGGTATGAGACGGGTTGCGGGATTTGGGCAGCATAGTCTCATGAATCAAGGTCACTCGGGATGAGTGAGGGTTGAGTTTGCTATGGGTTGAAGGAAGTTGTTATTATTCCTGAGGCAATTGAAGATGATTAAAAGAAGATAGATTAATTAGCCATGGTTGCAATGTCACATTTGCGGCAGTGATCGGTTCCTTTGATGTGATTTAGTTATGCATGTGGTTTGTGCCGGTTTGTGCCGGTGTGTGCGGGGCTTGTCGGCCGTCGTAACGGATCTCATGTGGGAGCATTTGAGTGCTATGGCCTGTCAGGTGTAGGCGGATCCCGGAAGGGTTATGGTGGTATAAACTACTACTTAAGGATTTGCATGATTGGGTGATAATGGGAATTCACTCGTGTATTGAGATGGTGCTTTTGAATTGAGTCAAGTAAAAAGTTTCTATATGATGAAGTGTTCACCCTATTGGTGGATCGAAAGCTATGATGGAATTCTTGCGCTACCTCATGTTGGTATGTTAAGTGCGGGAAGCAGTATGTAACTGGGAGTAAGAATCGAGATTTAGGTCCGATGTTTATAAGGATGTCATGAGCTCGGGAGAGCAAGGCAAAGTGATTTGAAAGTTCAGAGTAAGCTGGTGTTATCTTTAGTGTCACCTGAGATTGATATTCGGTGAAAGAGGCTTTGTACCCTGGTCATGGGCTCTTGATGTGTTTTACGGCCTTAGTGTGGTCGGTGTTATAGATGAGCAGACTTCTTGCCTTGTGTGGAAGGTCGTGGAAGTATGACCGCGAAAAGATTGTATAAAGTGTGACATGTAGTCACTTGATGGATTTCATATTTGGACTGAGTATGAAGAAGTGCAATATTGTTTAATTGAGAATTTACGCCTGCAGGGCGTTCGGTTCAGTTGATTATGGATTATGGGGTGTTAGTCCCGGTGATGATGGTTGTTCTCGTGTATTATGAGAGAAGGTGGGTTAATATGGACCCAGGCAAAAGCTATTAGCTTAGTTGGTGTGAGCAAGGTGGCTCGATGTTTGTGGATGGATTTAAATATGATTATGGGCTCCGTATGAGCCTGGCATGTTCCTTTCAGTAGAGCGATTTTCATGGAAAAATATAAGAACAACGGGTGTTGTTCCGTCTTCGTCGAATTCATGTGTTATTGTGATTGTGCCGTGTGAGTTGTGAAACAACTTGATAATTTCCTATGTGTTGAGGTCCCGCGTAGTGGGGATGTTATGTGAGCAGGATAGCTCTTGAGATCTAGAGTGTATATATATATCGCACCTCAGTTGTGCTTGAGTTATGTAGCCTACGGCTTTATCAGTCTCCCCAGGATGGTATTATGCACTTAGCGTGCTTATGATTGATATTCAGTAAATTGTAATCGGAGCAAATCAGCTCCGTATATATATCTTCTTATGTAAATTTTATGTGTGGATCGGGTGGCACGTCGCCACGGGTATGTTATTCGGACCGGGTTGCACGCTGCAACAGTGTGATGATGAGAAGGGTTAATATGTATTTATTTTCTTGTGTTTTATTTCCGATTTTCTGGTAAGAATTCATATTAGTTGCGTAAGCTGAATAATTCCGTCCTGAGTTGTTTCTTATTATCATGGTCAAGTTATGGCCTATTGGCGCAATGTGGTATCATGTGAGGTTGTTGGTCATGTTGGGGTGGTTTGTTGTCTGAGCAGTTCGTACTGGGTGAGACGAGATTATCCGATCAAGGATCAGTGCGATGAGGATATGTGAAGTGTATATTAAAGAACAAATACCATTATCCAGGTTCATAATGAAATGATGATTCTAGTCAAGATGTGGTATTCAAGGATTTGTTAACTCTGCAGTTGAGTATGAATTTCTGCGCATTTCCTCCGGTGTGGTGGTATCGCCAACATTATAGTAGGATGTATGTATATATATCATGAGGTGTATAATGAGCATCAGATTCGTGGAATTTTGGCTATTAAGGTTCAGGGAGTGTCATCGTGGTCAAATGATGAGTTATACGGTGCACGGTGCTGATTTAGCAAAGGTATGTAGTCATGTTCTGGTATATCGTGTGGTAGTTGATAAGGTGTTTATATGTTGGAACTAGGCCTGGCAGAGAAATTTCAGGTGTGTGAATGAATTCTGAGCTTATTGTATGGATAAGAGAAGAAATCTTCAGGTGTGATCAAGCTAATGTGCTCAACTGGGTTGTGGTAGCATGGGCAGGTGCTCGAGGTGTTAAACAGTGATTTCAGGTAACTCCAGAGCAGTTCTTGGCACGTTCGAGGATGAACGCCAGTTTAAGTGGGGGAGAATGTAACGACCTGACCGGTCGTTTTGAGCTCTAGCACGTCATTCAGCGATTTGAAGTCGTGAGTAGTTTCGTTTAAGGTATTATGACCCGTGGGCATGGTCGGAATTGAATTCCAAGAAGTTTAGAATTGATTTGGAAAGAAAATTCTCATTTTAGAAGCCTTAAGTTGGAGAAATCAACTAAGCTTGGAATTTTGAGTAAACGACCTCCGAATCAAGATTTGAAGTTTCCAGCAGGTTCGTATGATGATTTCGGACTTGGGTGTATGTCCAGCTCCGGGTTTGGATAACCCGGGAGTGCTTCGGCGTAATTAGCATTTTAGAAGGAATTCATGAATTTGGGCTTGAAGTGCATATCAGTGAGGTTGATGTCCGTTTGGGATTCCGAGTCTGGGAATAGCTCTGTATGGTGATTCTGGAATTGGGAGCGTGATCGGAGGTGAATTTGGATGTCCGTAGGTCATTTTGGGGTCATTTGGCTAAAGATAGAAATTTGAAGGTTTTTGAGAAANTATATTGTGGAAGTTAGCATTTTAGAAGGATTTCATGAATTTGGGCTTGAAGTGCATATCAGTGAGGTTGATGTCCGTTTGGGATTCCGAGTCTGGGAATAGCTCTGTATGGTGATTCTGGAATTGGGAGCGTGATCGGAGGTGAATTTGGATGTCCGTAGGTCATTTTGGGGTCATTTGGCTAAAGATAGAAATTTGAAGGTTTTTGAGAAATCCGACCGGAAGTAGAAGTTTTGATATCGAGGTCGAAATGCGATTTCGGAAGTTGGAGCAGGTCCGTAATGTTGAATATGACTTGTGTGAAAAATTTGAGGTCAATCGGGTGTGATTTGATAGGTTTCGGCGTCGGATGTAGAAGTTTGAAATTCTAAGTTCTTAAGGAATTTGATTTGGGTGCGATTCGTGATTTCGACATTGTTTGATGTAATTTGAGGGCTCAAGCAAGTCCGTGTCATATTTTGGGACAGGTTGGTGTGATTGTACGGGGTCTCGGGGGCCCCGGGTGATTGACGGATCAATATTTGAAGTTGGATAAGGCTGAAGGTTACTGTCATCTAGTTTAATCGCACCTGCGAGGCTTTGACCGCAGGTGCGGCTAAGGGCGCCGCAGGTGCGAGATTGGGGCTGGAGCTGAGGAGGCCGCAGGTGCGGAAGATTGGTCGTACCTGTGGAATCGCAGGTGCGAAGAGGGGATCGCAGGAGCGGGAATTTGCTGGGTCAAGTCAGAGCCGCACCTGCGATGGAATTTCCGCAGGTGCGGAGCCGCAGGAGCGGCCATTGGATCGCAGGTGCGAAAGAGGCCTGGGCAGAATGTTTTAAAGTCGGGTTTGTGCCATTTCTCTCTTATTTTTCATTTGGTTGGCGCGATTTTGGAGTATTTCAAAGGGAGATTTTCACCAAGCATCAAGAGGTAATTGATTCCTTCTCATTTCCAAGTTAAATACAAGTTCATTACATAAATTTGATATGGGAAATTGTGGGAAAAATTGGGGTTTTTGAAGAAAAACCTAGAAACTGTAAATTTAGAATTTAGCCACGAATTTGAGTATGGAATGTAGAGTAAATTGCATGATTGAACTAGTAGGGCTATGGGTAGAATGTATCTTCGAGAATTTCGGATTTCCGGGCCCGTGGGCCTGAGGGCATTTTGGTCTTTTCTCTGAGCGGGGTTGGGAAAGTATATAATATGAATTTGTTGTGAGTATTAGGATGAAATTTCATTGCTTTGCCATTATGTGGTAGTTTCGGAGCGTTGTGGGTCTGTTGGAGTCATCAGAGGGGTTTGGAAGCCGGTGTGGGAATTTCGGAGCGAGGTAAGTCTCCTTTCTAACTTTGTGAGGGGGAATCGTCCCCTAGGTGAATTAATTCAATAAATGCTATTATCATCGGGGGCTGCGTACGCACGAGGTGACGGGAGCCCGTGCGTAGCTACTATTATGCCATGTCCGGGTAGTCTAGGACCCACTAGCATGCCTTACGTGTTATACCTGTAATCCTGCCTGTAATATTAAACTGCTAATATAATCGAAGACGTAATTGAATATCTGAAAGAAAACTAGAGTTCATCTTGTTAATCTTCTAAAAAGAGAATTTATCTCTCTATAGATATTTGTGTACCTGGACTAGGTTGTATCGTGGAATTTCATTAAACTTGACAAATGAGTTTCAAAAACAAATGATTTCAAAACATATATTTCATGTTTCCTTTAATAAGGATTTTACCACTTTCCTGAGAAAACTGTTCTCTTGATAAAATACGGATTTAATATGTGGATATGTGTAACTTTGGGTGCCTGAGTCGCTTGAGTAATTCGCGAGCAGGAAGACCCTGTATTTGTGTGTGTATTCATATGAGCACCCGAGTCGCAGGTATGATTCGCGAGCAGGTTAGCCGTATTATTTTAACCGTGTCGCATGATCGACTCGCGAACGGGGCAGATAGATTCATCTATGGTTTAAGCCGTTCGACCCTTCGGCAGTGCATAGTTTATTATTGTTGGTCCGCGCCGTTCGACCCTCACCGTTGCTTGCGCATGATATTTATTGCGTAGTTGCTATGATTTTTCCTGATTACTGGCCTGAAATATTCTTTTGTCAATTGAATGACAGAGATTTAAAGTTATCAAAAAGATTTTGGAAGAAGTTGTTCCTTCCCGTCGATAAATTGTCATTTGATTAAATCACCATGTTGATTAATTGTTATTAATATGACGAAGATATAAAGTGTTAAACGTGAACGGAGTCGAAAATGTTTATTCCTGATTTTAATGAATTTCCTATGATAATCATGCTTAGTGTCACTCTTAAATATTTTAAATTGACCTTTAGTAAGTGTCTAATTTGACCTCTCGTCACTACCTCTCTGAGGTTAGGCGGGCGACTTACTGAGTACACGTTGTTTTTGTACTCATGCTACACTTGATGTGCATTTTTATTGCACAAGTACTTTCATAGCAATGCGGAGGATTTGGAGACTTAGGCGAGCTGCATCATCCGGAGGAGATTCGCAGCTGACAGAGTCTCCTTCATACTGTATCTATTTCATTTAAATTTCCTTGACCAGTTGTATTTCGGACATGCTTGTAATTATTGTTGAATTCTTAGAAATTGCTCATATACTTGTGACACCAGGTTCTGAGATATGTATTGGGATATAATTGCTTAAGTGTAATCTTTAAACCATTGTTTTATTTGGTTATTATGTAATGAAGTGAAAGGAAGTGTTTTTATAAATGTTTTAAAATGGAAAGTTATTTCAATTAATTAATGTTTTGGCTTGCCTGACCTTGATTTCCAGCGCCATCACGACCTTAGGGATTTTGGGTCGTGACAATGAGCTTTATGAAAAACTTCAGCACAAGATGCTGAAATAAATTAGTTCATTTGTAAACACTTCAGCACTCTACGTGCTGAAGTTTTTATCACTGTATTATATAGTTTAGTCGTCTTGAGCTTTATGAAAAACTTCAGCACAAGATGCTGAAGTAAATTAGTTCATTTTTAAATACTTCAGCTACCATTGTGCTGATGTTTTTATCCCTGGATTCGATAGTTTAGTCGTCATGAGCTTTATGTAAAAACTTCGGCACAAGATGCTAAAGTAAATTAGTTCATTTGTAAAAAGTTCAGTGCTCTCTAAGCTGAAGTTTTTGTCCTTGGATTCTATAGTTAATTAGTTCATTTGTAAAACTTCAGCACTATCATATTTGATAATGCGAATAGAAAAAAAATTTAAAAGATAGAGAACACATAATTCACACAAATTAATGTATATTCACAAAATTCAAATTTCGTTTTCACTTACATCCTTGGAAAAAAATGAAAAAAAATGTTTTTCATTTACAAGTTATTCTCTATTCAAGGAAATTCACACATAANATTCAAAGAAATTCACACAAAGTCTCTTTATATTCTCCATAGTCATGTCCTTCTTGCCCTTCTGGACTTTCATAATTTCTATCTTGTTTCCACTTTCCATGATCACAAAGACATGCTTAAATGGTGTGCATTTAGAAATTTGTGGGAAGCAAAGATAATGAAGGAGACGTCCAGAAATTTCATGTGTGAAGGAGACTGGCCACAGTTTGTGGTGCATCACAAATATCTCAAAACTCGAGTTTGTCATGCACCACAATCTGTGGCCAGTCTCCTTCACACATGAAATTTCAGGACGTCTCCTTCATTATCTTTGCTTCCCCATGAATTCCCCGCTACACCCAATAAACATGTCTTTGTCAACACTTTCTTGTTTATCTTTGAATATAAATTTAAAGAAATATAAATTGAGTTTGTGGATGACTATGTGTAACGACCCGGTATGTCGTTACGTAAAAACCTGCATTATAATTACTGTTATTGACTTGTTATAGATTGGTTATTCTATTATTGATGTGTTAGAGTTGATAGGCTTGAAATCGGAATGGTTATATGAGAATTCAGTTACTTAGTCCTTAAGAATAGCCTTAAAATGAGAAAAGTCAACTAAGAGTTGACTTATTGGGAAACGACCTCGAAATGTGGATTTTATGGCTCGGATAGCTTCGTCAGGTGATTTGGGACTTAGGAGTGTGTTCGGAATATTTTTGTGATGTCCGGTGTAGAATTAGGCTTGAATTGGCGAAAATTAGTTTTTGGCGATTTCCGAACGGTAGTGTAAAATAGGCTATCGGGGTCGGAATGGAATTCTGATAGTTGGAACAGGTTCGTAATGCCATTTTGGATGTGTCTGCAAAATTTCAAGTTAATCGGAGTTGTTTTGGGTAGTTTCAGTATTGTTTGAGGATTTTAGAAATTTCAAAGTTCTTAGGCTTGAATCCAATGTAGATTTGGTGTTTTGATTTTAGTTTTGATGTTTTGATAGTGCAACTAAGTTTGAATGATCTTATGGGATGTGTTGGTAACTTTTGTTGGGGTCCCGAGGGGCTCGGGATTGATTTCGGTTGGTTAACAAGCATTTTTGGACTTAGATAAATTGCTGGTTTTCTGGTTTTTGTGCAGCAGGTTTTCCTTCACTGCGATCGCGTAGGGAGAGTCGCGATCACGTAATTCAAATTGTGAGGGGCAGAATTTTACTCTCTGCAATCGCAGAGGTTGAGCAGTGCGATCGCGTGGGGCGTGTTGCGATCGCGTAGGGATAAGGCAGGCCCGTTGGGGCGAGGTTGATTGGTCTTCGCGATCATGTGAGGGGAGCTGCGATCGCGTGGGGTTGAAGAGTGGTTCTATGAGATCGCGACAGGGAGTCCGCGATCGCGGTGAAGAAATCATTGGGCATATTTAAATAAACCCTTCCGCGACTTAAACCTTATTTTACACCATTGTTGTACGGAAAAGAGCTTTGGGGACGAATTTTGAAGAGGGAAATCCTTGTTCTTCGTAGAGGTAAGTGTTTTGATTATTAAAACTCGATCATGGATGATTATAGAACATAAAACCAGTGTAAATTCATGGAAAATCAGTAGAAAAATTGGATTTTTAGGCTTAAGATTTTGAGACCTTTAAGGGCCGATTTGAGGGGTCAAACGAACTCCGATTTTGGTGTTCTTTATATGTACTGACTCGTGAGATGATGAAGAACAGTTTGGTATAAAAATTTATGAATTTCGGGACGTGGGCCCGGGGGTCGGGTTTTGACCAATTTCGAGATTTTTGAGTATTTTGATACATTTCGATATGGATTAGTTCCATAGCATGTTATAATGATATACATCTGATTGTTGGTAGATTTGGAGCACTCGAAGGCTGAAGTTAGAGGCAAGGGCACTGCAGAGTAGTGTATTAGCCGGTTTTGAGGTAAGTAACGCTTCCAAACTTGGAACTGAGGGTTCGAAACCCCAAACTATTTGATATTTGCTGTTAATTAAGGCGACACACTCGCCAAGTGACGGGCATGCGGGAGTTTACCGAATATTTGTAGCCTGGCTCATCCCATGGCACTGTCTACTGGTTACCTCAGATTGATATTGTACTGTGAAGATGGTAATTACCTTGAACGAAATAGAAACTATGCTAAGTATAAATGTTAAGGCTTTACGCCGATGTGTTTAGATCGGAATGGTCGTTTATTGCTGTCTCTATCTGTGATTGTTGCTTTCATGTACTCAGTCTTGTTATAGTATATGTTTCATGCCTCAGTCTCGTTAGTTGCTAGTTTATTCTATATTATCATTTTTTGGGATGATTTTCATATGTTAGAGCATTGTGAGTGAGACTAGAAGGTACTGACTGAGTGAGACTTGAAGCCTGGTTTTGATACAGTTATATCAGACTGCACACTGCAGCGATCCTGAAATCATGCCTTCGTTGGCTTGATATAGCGCTTGGGCTGAAAGGAGCCCCTCCGGAGTCTATACACCCCCAGTGAGCGCACAGATATTTCGGAGATGGATTTCTCCGTGGTTATCATGTTCCGGAGATGGATTTCTCCGTGGGGGCTGGATTGGACTTTTTCCTCAGTACTTGGTGACATTGTCACTTGTGTTTATGTAATATCCGGGATTGACTTCCCTGGGCCTGAAGGCCGTATCATAGTACTGAGTGGACCACCTTATGAGAGCTTGATTAATGAGTACACATCATTCATGGTTCTATATGCATTCATGCTAGTATGCAGAGTTACAAACATATCTTGATACATCGTGTTTATTTCCTGATATATTACTGTCATGTCCAATTTATATCATGTTGTTTGAATTATCAGAGGTCTAGTCCATCACTACCTCTCAGCCCATAGTTTGGTTTCGTTACTACTGATTTGGTGTACTCACGTTACCCCTGCACCTTGTGTGCAGATACAGGTACATTGGAATTTAGCTCGGGTCAGGGAGCACAGCAGTTTCATTAGAGTTGACGAGGTAGCAATTGGCGACCGTGATCTCGTCTTCTCTTTCCTTTCTACCTGTCGTATTTAATTTCAGACTATGTTAGTCATTTCTTTTGATTGTATTACGTATTAGCAGCTCATGACTGTGTGACACTGGATCCGAGATTAGTAGGATTTGGTCTTTTGAATTTCATAAACTGGTTTTCCCAAAAATATTAGATTTATCATTATTATTATTGATTTAAGAATTTGTTAAAAAGGGGGATTTTATGGGAAATTGTATTTAGTTAGATAAAATGGGTGGCTTGCCTGGTTCCACGACAGGCGCCATCACGACTCCGAAAATGGGTCGTGACACTATGAAATTTTCAAGTGAAGAGATTGTATATATAGCCAAAGAGTGCACCTAATCAATTTAATAACTATAAATATAAAAGTAACTTTTCAGGTCTGTTTAATGCTTTACGTTCAGAGAAATTGAATGTTATAAGATAATTAGGTGGTAGGTGAAACTAGTAAAAATATAAAAAATATAAGTATCAAGTTAAAAAAATACAGCCTTATGAAAAACTTCAGCACAAGATGCTGAAGTCAATTAGTTCATTTATAAAATCTTCAGCACCTCATATGCTGAAGTTTTGTCCTGAATTCTATAGTTTTGTCATGAGCTTTTTTAAAAACTTCAGCACAAGAAGCTGAAGTTAATAAGTTCATTTGTAGAAACTCCAGCTCTCTATATGCTGAAGTTTTCTCCTGTATTCAATAGTTTATCAGAAAAAGCTTTTTGAAAAACCTTCAGCACAAGACAAGCTGAAGTTTTTTAGTAAGGTTGTAAAAACTTCAACACAAGAAAAACTGAAGTTTTTTCCTGGATTCATTAGTTTACTTCATGCTGAAGTTTAGCATGCTGAATTTCATCAAAAATATACTAAAAATTCATGATAAAAGATATTAGTTTTCACTTATATCCTTTAAAAAAAAGAAAAAAATGTATTTTTCATTTACAAGTTATACTCTATTAAAAAAATTCACACAAAGTATCTTCATATTATCCATAGTCTTCTCCTAATTTCTCTTCTGGAGTATCATAGCCACTTTCCTTTTTCCATATTGCATGAACCCACAGATTTGCAGCCAATTCTCTCCTGAATGTCAGTGCCTGACTTTGATTGAAATTCATGACATCTTCTCTCTTCAACATCATATCAATGAACTTAAGAGTATATATACCACAATCAACACCACAAAAACACATGAAACAAGAATTGAAGAATAATTAACACAAGAAGAAAAAATAATAAACATAAGATGCATCGTTAAAATATATGCCAAACACGTACTTGTTACCCTGTAGGGGTGTCTTCATCCACATAATTTGAAATTTATCCACACAATTTTCTGCCCAACTTTTATTGTGTGATGCAAAGTCCAAGCATTTGAGATAGTGTGGGATCAACCGGGCATAAATTTTGACATGTTTAAACGCACATTCATATGGTATATTTTTTAAGGAATCATACACATATATAATTTTCTCTTTAAAGCTCAGAATTCCAAAAAAGAAGTGTGCTGATGTCTGCTTCCCTATTGGCGGAAGTCGAAATGGAAAAAATACTTTTTCAGCACATGCCCATGAGATACCACACGAGAGGTCAGTGCCTCTTACGTAGTTGGCCACCATTTCACCAGTTGATTGATCATCAATCCAAGTATAGTCTGTAAGTTCCTGAAACACCACTTCCTCTTCTTCTTTAGAAGCCTGTTCATCCTGTTTTTTTGGATATCCTCTTTCTCTTTGATTTACTTTTTGCCTTTTCCCTCATTTTTAAATTTTTTTTCTTTTCGTCAACTGTAGGATGAAGATTACCTAGCTTAGTCATATACTGATCAAAAAGTAAATCTGTTATTGCACATCTTGATTTTAGATTACTTGGAAGGTGATAGCAATATTTTTTTCGCAAGAAATATATGCCCACTTCAATATGCTGCAATAGAACAACAACAAAAGAAAATATGTGAAATAATAAACTTCAGCATGCATAAGTATGAAATTTTAAAAAAAATGCACTACAAAACTGCATGACAAAAATTCAGCATATAAGTATAAAATTTTGAAAAAATGCATTACAACTAGAAACTATAAACTGCATGACAAAACTTAAGCATATTGAGTTTGAAGTGTTAGGAACTAATCTAAAAATACTGCAGTATGTTTGATTTAAAAAGTTTAGAAAAAAAAACTAGAGATTGCATGTCAAAACTTCAGCATAAATGCTGAAGTTGTTTAGTTCATTTTCCAAAAACTTCAGCATAAACAAGCTGAAATTTTAGTTTTAATTGCTAAACTTCAGCATTAAAAATATGCTTAAGTTATGTCCTGCTTTCTATATTATAAAAATAAACTGAAGCTATGTCCTTCTTTCTATACTATAAAAATAACCTGAGATTTTGAGAAATATAGTTGAAAACTAAATCAAAAAACAAACTTAATAATTTACTTCATCCGAAAGATCAGAGTTAGGATCCACAAGCTCGGTAAAGAATGATTTTGGAATGGGCATTCTAGCTAATCTGAATGGATTGGAATTATATTCACTATCATCCTTCTTCAACCAGTCATAAATCTTCCGATAATTCCACTGTCTCGATTAACATAATGGAAGGGACACCTTCGTGTAGTCTTTCCTTCTTTCCAATCTTGCCCCATTCGCTTTTATTTAGGAACAACATAAGGATATTTCAACCAAATACGCTCCATACGAATCCTTTCCTCTTTTTTAACTGCTTTTCTTTTTGGTTGCTCTTCCTGCTGTTCCGTCACAACTAACTGCTGCATTTCAGCAGCAGGGGATGATTCCACAACCATGGTACCACCTACTTCACCAACTCCTAACTGCTGCTGTTCAGCAGCAGGGGGAAATTCCATAGCCATGGTGGCAGATCCTTGACAAACTCGCTGTTGTTCAAAATCTTCTTGTCTCTCTTCACCAACAACAACATCAGCAGAATTGCCTTCAGAATGAGTCCCTTCTGTACTACCAATTGAAAATGAACATATGTTGAAGTTGCGGATATCACTGGTGTCACTCATAACATTAGGAGACATGGAAATCTTCCTTCTCTTAGGATTTGGAAGAAGTTGTGATGCATCGGATGATATCTGTAAAAGCAAGGAATATATATACATAAATACAACTGATATAAAACACACATTAGACAAAACAAAACAACTTGTAATCGAATTGCAGAAAATAACTACCTGGTCTAAGTGCACAGATGGTGTTTGAATTCCAACGGATCCACTTCCATTAGGGTTAAATATGCCTATATCTTCATGCAAAAAAAATAATTTAAATAATACTGACTAAATTTTATAAAATAATACAAACACAATTCACACCTGTTTGTGAGCCATCAGGTGTGAATAGATGTATTTCTCCTTTTTCATATAGCCGAAGAATCTCACCAATTTCTTTTGAAGCTGCATCCAATCCTTCTAAATAATAATAAAAAAACATACCAAAAAAAAATAAAGTATTTAAATTTCAAACTGTGAAAAATATACTTGGATCAAATGTAATAAATTCATGATCTATAGAATACCTTGACATTTGTCTTGCACTGTTGTTTCCTGCATGCTTTTGTCGATATTAGCAGCTCCAGGTTCATCCACTTGTGCAGCAACATCGAGGAGCATTTGAGTATTCTCTGAAAGCATTTTATCAACTCTATCTTCATTAAATTCAGCATCATCAGAGAGCTTTTCAGTTGTATTAACTTCCACTGCATGTTCATAAAGAGGGGGGGCGGATCAATGACCTATATATATATATATATATATATATATATATATATATATATATATATAGAGAGAGAGAGAGA
>ML407156.1:132864-143659 GCA_005239525.1 Nicotiana knightiana | reverse complement strand
TCGTTTAAATAATTATAAGCAATAATTTCATAATGCAGAATTTCGATGATTTTTGAAAGATGAATTTCAGATAATTCACAATTAATTACTGAAGAATCAATCAATATTCATAAAATCAATTGATTTATTGGGATTTTTATAGGACGATACGGCGAGTAAAAATCACATGCTCACAATTAGTATTGAAATAACAAAATATAATCGTGTTTGAATAGAGCATTTCAGATAATTCATATGAATGATTTTTTACTTGTTTGGAATTCAAGTGTTAATTGATTGATAAGTTTCTCTGATAAGAAATGAATAATACATTGTAAAAACACATTAAGAAAAAGGAGCAGGTGAATGATGCTCCTCAAATCTCAAGAGTGGATAATTAAGTAGCAAAATTCATCTAATAACCCTCACCCTGATAATTGGATTTGGAGTCATCATGAGAAGTGTAAAAAAACGGAGCAACAGAGTACAACAAAGTGTTGTTGCCATTGAGAAATCGGTAAGAAGTAAGAAGAGCTCCTGTTTTCCCCTTATTTTCATCTGTTGGGACATCGCATTCTTCGAGAGAAGAGCTTTCTAAGAAGGCCTTGCATTGTGTGACTTTGCAAGATTCATATCCTTTGTGCTCCTTTTGAGAAAATACTGCATAGTAATAACCCTTTGTGTCCGATTGGTAACTTGAAAAAGAGAAAGGCGCTGTTTCATATCCCTTCTTCTCTACACCCAGGCATGTTATCCTTGCTACAGCTCCTGCACACACACACACACATATATGTAGGTAATCTGATTGTTTTGTATGCATATTTTGAAGGCAAAATACAATAGGACTTACCCTTAAGTGGGATGAGTTTAGATCCAGATTTGCAATAAATCATTCCCTGAACAGCAATGGTAGATGCAGGAATCCATCCCTTTGTGGGCAAATGTCTCTTCAAGTTGGATTTTGGGGCATTGACATAACCATAATTTTGTCCATTTCCATAGCTGCTGTTTGCAGAAGCAATATTAGAGGCTGCTACAAGGAACAAGAGAATGCAGAAAGCTGGCAAGTAATTGCTTGAAGCCATTGCCAATATTAATTAGAGCAACTTCAGGGATATGTATATCTGATTTTGACTACTGATAATTTGGTTTGTTTCTCACAGCTTAATATATAGAGAAAAAATTGTCAAAACTTTGTGGTGGTATTGTATAAGGGTGCACGTATATATTTAATTGGAGGTCAGAACATTACAGGGTTGCACGATCAATATTTGGTGGACCACTAACTTTTAATCATTCCAACTTAGTAAGCTTTATGCAAGTTAAGATCGAAATAATCAGGTGTTATGTGAAAGATAGTAAAACAAACTCTTGAACGACGATAAATCAGACAACAAAAAAGAAGTATAAAAGAGACACAAACATATAACGTGGTTCGGTCAATTTGACTCACATCTACTTGCGGAGATAGCAATTCATTATATAAAAGAGAGTACAAAATACTGAAAGAACAACCTCACAACGAAGCAAATACAAGTGACACTCTAACACTTGTCCCCAAAAGTTCTCCCCCTAACAAGAATCTCAAATCCCTTACGGCTATATTATGGATTTTGCTAAATGAGAAGGAAAGATCCTCTGTTTATAGAAGTCTAACATATATTCCTCCAAGAAAACGGAATAGCTAAATATGAGATATTTATAATTTTCTTTTCCTAAAAAGAAAAATCAATTATGGTAAATATGTTATCCTTCCTTTAACAAGTAGGATGGTATGGAAATCAGGACAAACGCCTATATAATTACCTCATTTTGCAGTTAGTACGACTTATTTTCTCCGACCGTATTTTTTTCTCATTCACACATTTGGTTTTCACTATATTGGAATTTAATTATGATCATTTGCCTTTTTTTTTTTAACCTTCACGTGATCTTAAAGTTGCAAGCGTTACTATGGTTTTGTAAGGAATAGATCCGTGAAAGGAACTCAAGGAAATGATGAGCATATGCTATCCAAAACTGTTTAATTGACGAAGTAGCATAATACCATGAATTGAGAATAGATATTGGATCGATGTTATAATATTTATATTATGAATTATTTCAAATGCTATGATATAACGACGTCAGATTGTATGTATAAACGCAATTGACAAATTTTAGCACCAGAAGATTGAGGGAGTTCTTGGACTAGGTGACACCATTTTGACGAACACAATTTCACAAAGTGATTTTTTTGGGGTAAAATATAAAATTGGCCGGTTGCTCCAAACAAATTGTATTTGTTAGCCAAAAAATATATAATATATATTCCTTTTATCGACTGTTATTTTTGGAACCGGCTAAATATGTACATTTCTCTATTTCTTTTTATCTATGAAAATTTACAAGCAAATCACTGTATTATCTCTTTGGCTGAATGCATCGTGAGGACATTCATAAAAGAATGTACAAGATGGAGGGACCAATAGGATGTTTGGCCAAGTTTATTTTGAGGCAGATATCTTTTTTTTTTCGTCAAAGGTGTTTTTTTAAAAAAAAATTAAGATGTTTCACCAAGCTTTTGAAAGGGAAAATAGTTTTTTTGAGGAGAAGTAGAAGTAGTTTTGGAAAAATACTTTTGAGAAAAATATACTTAAAAGTAATTTTTTTAAGTTTCGCCAAACACTAATTGCTGCTCAGAAGTACTTTTTAAATTAATTAGTCAAACACAAATTGTTCTCACTAAAAGTACTTTTGAGAAAAATAATTTTAAGAAAAAACACTTCTCAAAATAAACTGATTTTTACAACTTGGCCAAACGAGCTACAAATATGGTACAAGACACCAAACAAAACATTATGGCCATTGGGCTAGTGCCTAGTGTTAGGTTGGCTAGGCTACACACTATGAAATGGTAGAGAAGAAGTAGATTATTTCTTTAAGCCACTCTTTAAATTTTGTCCATAATAGCTCAGTAGCTAAATAATGCACCTAAAAGGTGTTGAATGAAAATTTTTTTTATTCCATAAAACTTACAAAGACATGATTTAATTAGTGACTTCATAAAAGGACATTTGTTCAAATAACTCAGAAGTATTGACGGTGTTACAAAATTTAAATGAACTTGTATTTGAGGTTACTGCTCAAGAGATCGAACTTTTTGATTTCCTTTTCATTTAAATGATATAGATGAAAAAAGAATTTAAAATAAAAATACACACAGTACCCATTTTCGGAAAAATTAAGTGTAAATCTTGAATCTTTTTTGTTTTCTTTTCTTTTCTTCTAAATTCCCTTAATTCTATTATTTGGATTTTGTCCACTAGTTACTTCATTATTCCTTCCAACTTTGATTTAAAAATCAATTTCTGACTACAACTTTAGATGGTCGACATTTCTCCCTCATACATTTGTACTCATTTTCAGTTTTAACCATTGATTACACTACTAAGTAATTTAACTGACTTTAACTCATTTTCTTTTTTCTATAATCAACTTATAACAATAAATACTTGATACTTATACATTGTTAATAAAGTCAAACTTCTTTTTAGTAAGAAGTATCTTTTTTTTTAAAAGTGTTTTCTTTCTCAAAGTTAAGATTTTCGGCCAAGCTTTCCGAAAGAAAAAAATTCTTTTGAGCAGAAGGAGAAGCAGTTTTTGAGGAGTTAAAAAATAATTTGAAAAAAATATTTTTCAAGATAAGTTAATAAACTCATGTGTCTAATATAAGTAGTTTGCTTCAACCTCCAAATGATCAAAACTGCAGCAAAAGTCTGCATAGTAAAATCTCTTCCAAAGTAGCAGGAGTAGTAAAAACATCACTTTCTACCATTGATAATCCCAAGAAAAAAATACATACTATTTTGAGAAACGCACCAAACAACCCATTCTTCTTTAATTTCCACCCCCAAGAACTTTGGAGCAGCAGCCCTGTGAGATAAATGATAATGGAGTATTCTAAGTCGAAGAAAAAATCACAGAATAATCAAATCAACGTGCAGAATCAGAAGCTGAATATGAAAATAAGCTCAAGCAAAAATGGCAGTGGTATTGCTAGTGTCATTTTGTTAGGTGGAGCATTTATCACAGCTGCTCTGGGGTCTGCATTCTTGGTTGAAAGAAACCGAAGGAAATCAACTCAGAATATTACAAAGAATGAGAAAATTGAAGATGAATCGAGTAAAGGGCTTCATTTTCTTCTTCCTGCTGATTCTTCTCCATGCATAGAGCAGCAGCAGGTTTCGAGGTTAGTAATACAAGTTTCTAATTAGACTACCAAACTCCTGACAAAATTGTCATTGATTATGAGAGATTGAGGGAGTTTTCGTTTATGTCCAGCTTATAGAATGTCAATTGATTTTAAATGTCAGCAATGTGACTGAGAAGTTGTGTGTCGATGATTCCATCTCCTTGTCCTCCATTCCATGCTTGATCCAGGTATTTGCTATCTCATCCGTGTCTTTGCGGAAAAAAATAAAATAAAATTAGAGCATTTAGCATGGTTCAAGAATTGAGAAAAATCACGATATTTTGAACAAGGTTGAACATATTTTAAGTGAAAAAATAGCATGACAACTTGAAGTACTAGGTAGTGAATTCTGATAATGCTTTTATTTTTGGTCTAGGATGAGAAGCCTAAGCTTGGGATGGATGATGAGAAAAGGGACTCCCAAACTGTTATAGTCTCTGATCATCCAAAAGAAGAAGAAAAGTCTCCATCTTTCGAGAGATTGACGGTTGACAAGGAAGAACTGGAGTCATCAGAGATCAAGATTTCATTGCTGCCTCATCCTGACCAGGAACTGAATAAGGTTACTTTAGAAAGATATCATGTAATCCAAGGAAATGAGAAAACTGAGATGGCCACAATACTCTACAAGCCGCCATCTTTGCAAGTAGATAACAAAAGAGAATTTTTGGTTGACAACAAACATAATGATAAAGGAGAACTAAGTGAGCTGCAACATACTGATATGATTGAAACAGATAATCATGAGGCGTTTCTAATTCAAGAACAACAGAACCAAGCTATTGGTGACCAAGAAATTTTCAGCCCTGATGGCTCTTTACCAGAAAACAAGACCTCTAGTGAACAAGATTTCTTACCAGTACAGTTATACAGTGTGCCCCTTTTCGAGCACGAACAGCTGAACTATGCGCATGGACAAGGAAATAAAGCCGTTGAAACTATTGAGTTAATGAAGGCAGCTGATGAAGATGAGCATAAAGACCATATGCAGATTACTGATTTTGAAGAACAATGTGCTGATGTAGAAACTCAGATTGATCAAATTTCCAAGAATTGCAACCTAAAAATGCAATGTAATGATGAAAATGAGTGTTTCAAGGAGAAAGCAAATTCCTGCAATGAGAAGGCAACATCAGAACACAGCCCCTGCAGAACTTACACTATGGTCGTGCAAAACGTAGCTGCCACTGCGATAAAAAATCCCTCAATAGATGATCAGCATTCTGATATGATTAAGCCCAATAATCCTGAGGGGAATCTAATTCAAGAACAAGAGAACCAATCCATGGGTGATAAAGGAATTATCAACCCTGATGGTTCTTTACCGGAAAGCAGCACTTCTAGTGAACAAGAATTCTTACCAATACAGTTATACAATGTGCATGGTTTTGAGCATGAACCACAAGCTGTTGAAACTATTGATCTAATGCAGGCAGCTTATAAAGATGAGGATAAAGGCCAAATGCAGATTATGATTTTTGAAGAGCAATGTGTTGATGCAGAAACTCAGATCGATCAATTTTCCAAGAAATGCAACCTACAAATGCAATTTAGTGATGAACAGGAGCGTTCTGCGGAGAATGATCAAGCAAATTCATGCTGTGAGGAGGCAACATCAGAAAACAGCCCCTGCAGAACTTACAGCATGATTGTGCAAAACTTGGCAGCCTCTGCAATCAGAAATGCCTCAATAGATGATCAACATTCTGCTGAAGTGGTTCAAGTGATAAAAGAAATAAATGCAACGGATATCACACCTGGTGGAGAGCAGAGCCTAGAAGCATGGCATTCACCTATCCAGTCTGTTGAGAAACAAAGCTTTGAACGCAATTATCAAGGAACTGGTCTAGAGGAAGACAAAGAGACCTCAGAGACGCTAGCTATGAACATTGAGGTAGTGGAGAAGGATATGGAAGCGCGTAGCGAAGAAGCAGAGGATGAAGTGGCAGAGAGTGTTTTTGTGGATAAAGAAGAAGATGATGGCTACGATAACGACATAGACATAGAAGATGTTGCAGATGACATCTCGGAAGGAGCAAGAAACTTCTCCCAGCAATCCAACGTTGAAAAAATTTGGCCAGCTGACTCAAAGCAGGAACTTTTATTGGAGCTCAAAGAGAAGAAGGTGAAAGAAGGAATGAAAATTGAAGATGATGAGACATGCTGCAATTCGAAAAGCACTCAGAATGAGTTCGACATAACAAGTTGCCAACAGAGCAATGATGGCAAAGATGATTTTGCAGTGAATGTTACTGAGAGGTACCGAACGAAGCTCATGTACCTGGATGATGTAGCCGCAATCACTAGGGGAAGGAGAGTGCTTTTGGGAGGACTAATAGCACTAATCTGTTACTTGTGCTTAAAAGCATTCTCCCATCCTGATTCAAGATTTTAAATCAGGGAACGGGATATACTACTGAACTTACTAGTATAATAAGTGTCGGACCAAATTTGAATAAATAAATATATGTATAATTGGATTCCGAAAAGGAATGGAGAAAAAGGATTAACATAGATAAAGAAAGCAAATACGAAGTATGGCTCTGTGGAGTACAAAATTTCTTAAAGTAATGGTTCAACCAGGTTCGCACAGAAGTCGATTTGCCCATTGGTGGTCCCATCCGGACAGAATCATGATATACGGAATTTTGTACACTAGAAAGAACTCATTATTCACAGTTTATAAATAGGTTATTGCTATCTTCAACCATGAGCTATAAAGAAGAGCACATTTGTTGCTTCAGTTTTTCAGGTTTTTGAGCCTCAAGACTTGGTCTTTTGTTTTACCCTCATGCTTAACATACCCATCAAAGGAATATTAACTTCAAACCTTGCTGGAGAAGGGTTTTTTTTGAGCATGTATCAGTTTTTATTTGTTGGCAAACCAGAATCAGAATTTATATCGCACTGCTGTTTTGTGATAGTTGATCCGGGTTCAACTTTATCCGCTCTTTCGGCCTCAGTACATAGTCTTATATGCGAGAACATTAGAAGAAGAATGAATATTACATTCTAAACCTATTATAATTTTAAGGAAGCAGTAGGTTTAGTTTAGTGACAACAGCCTGAACCCGTTAAGTAAATCTTAAATCCACCTCTGCCCACAAAGGGAGGTCAGTGGGATTGCGTCAAACCCATATTATCACATATAAGAAATAGATCCCCAAAAGGATAAGATCCTGAATACTGAATACATTTTGTATAGATATCTATAATTTTGTTGGAGTTCGTATAGTTCAAAATGCCTTTACAAGTATAACTCGTCACTACTCTTCCTTTATATACATAGTCGCCCGACACCATATTGCCTAACATTGTTTGCTTCTATACTTGTCAAGAGGGTGGGAAGGGAAATATTTTTTTAAAGAAAACTAAGAGAAAAACACCCAGAAATGAGAAAAAGGGAATTCTGGTTTTAGAGGACAAAACTTTTTCCCAAGCTTTCAACAGCTGGGCAAGTACTCTTCATCAGGCCATTAAGCTAGCATTCTAGAAACTGTTTGTTCTCTGACCAGCTGCAACCCGTGGACCATCCTAAAACACCTAGGATCATATCGATCCTTGAACATGCAACAACCTGCAGGAGCTGAGAATTCATAAAATAGCACATGAAGAGAAAGATGTTACATTGACACATGTTCAGTAACATACCAAACTCTCGAGGCTCGCTTCAATATGAAATAGCTCAACAGCCATCCCTCTCCCTCTATCCGTCTCAACCTGCAGTTTTTAAAGCTAACTATTCAGTTATCTCATGATTGAAATGTTTAACATAATCGAAACGGAAGGAGAATACGACTATTTAGTTGCTGAGAGATTCATGCATTTTTCGGAATGCAGGTTCAAAAGGTGATATCCTAAACACAGAAGAACCCAATGGAAAGAATGGAAATTAATATATAAGTTGCTCAGCATAAAAGTAGCTGAGAATTGTTTTAAGTCCTTCCCCTCATAATAGTTCCGCACAAATTTCTCTTATTCCACCACTTTCACAATGAATGTTCAGATACTGTCCTTTCATGCTCTGTAAATCTGAATCCTATCCTGCCTGTTTCCCACTTACGAGACCATAGCTTGTTCAAGAGCTAAATACCCTCTCAAAAGGTTTTCAATCACTCCAGGTATTACATTCATTTCTTCTTACTTCGGCATCAGCATATCGAGAAAAGCTATGTATGCTCTCTCACTGCACCAAGATGTAAGCGTTGAATCTAATTAACTAACTTAAACTTGCAAACTTCTCGTTTAACAGAGTTCGATTGTTAGCTCCTGCTGACATAGGAAAGATCAAAAAGCTAACAGTGTCACCTACCTCATCACGAACTACCTAATTGAGATAACTAATAAAGATGTCTAATTCATGCTGAACCACTACAATGGAGCAGTTCCAGGTTCAGCTATTAAGCATATAACAAATAGTGAACACTTTCACAAACGCAAGCTTACTTTAGACACCAACTGCTAACAGCTTCATTGTCCAACCAAACCCTATTATAATTCCGATGATCAATATGCATAGCTCAGGAGTTTGAAACCTAGATGAAAAATAATGTGATTTCTTTTATAAAGTAGATGGAAAATAATGTGATAAATGTTCAACTCACCGAACAAGAACATATACTGATGCCTACGGCTGCCAATGCTGAAGTAATATCCGCCATCATGCCTAATTAAAATCATGGTTTGAGATATCAGCCTTTAAAAGTAATAAACCATGAAAATTTTTGGTCAGATATTAATTTGACAATATTCATGTATAAATGAATATATGAGGTTAACAAACTGGAATACAGGTAGTTGGAACTATAAAAATTACATCAAAAAGGTAAAAAAAAAATTCAGTAGTTATGCTGTAAATAACAACTACTCCCTCCGTTTCAATTTAGATGAGCTAGTTTGACTCGGCAAGGAATTTAAGAATAAAAAGAAGACTTTTGAAATATGTGGTAAAGCTTAAGGGGTAAAAGGTTTGTGGGGCCATGACATTTGTATGGTTATAAATGCTTCTCATTAAGGGTAAAATGGGTAAAATCAAGAGTTTAAAGTTAAATTATTCCAATTGTCGAAATATGTCATTCTTTTCGGAACGGACTAACAAGAAAAGTGTATCATCTAAATTGAAATAGAGGGAGTAAATGTTAGATCTGAACTTTTAAACACATCATTCTTTAGAACTTGAAAATACGAGGTAGTCAAACTTTTAAACACACCATTCTCACACATCTCTCACAATGGGTATGGTGTGATGGTTAGGATATCTACCCTTAACCATATGTCTCAGATTCGAGCTCGAGCCCCCGGAATGGAGACATTGTTGATTTGGAGCACTTTTCACTCTCCTCCCCTTAGTGGGTATATACCAGTGCGAGTCTGGATTGGCCGTGCCGGTAGGTTTAAGCTACCAGATGCCTGAAGCAAAAAGTGGGGGAAAAAAAGACGAAAATACTTGGGTGCTAGCGGTAATGATTTTTTCAAATGACTTAGATAGAACCACCAATCCATAGGAAAGTTCAAAAATGCATCTACAATAGATGAGCAGTGATGCCTTATCCAGTTTGATGCCTATATGAAATAATTAGCCTTTAGCCCAACCATTACCTTTTCGATCGATGTTGACAACACAAAGCCACTGGACAGAGTGCCCTTCCAGGTTATGCCAAGTTGCAACTTTGCTAGCCAGCCAGCCGTCCAATCCTGGCAGAACTTCCCTGTACCTTGGTATGTTAGCAAGTATCATTTTGCCAACACCATTTCCTTGTGACAATGTCTCCCCTGTGGCCTTCAAACTCATATGCTGCATGCATTTGTTATGTTTCCCATTTACCTTGGGAATCTGAATACTAGTACTACGGAGTTGGAAAATATCTTCAGTACTCATACTTGCAGATGATGTCTCCATAACATTCTTGAGGATTTTCTCCCACGAATGTTTGGTTTCCTTAGAATAATCTGCTAATTCTTCCAATCCACTGTCACCTTCAGACTCAGCCACAAATTCCTTTACCGAATCCACTGTTATTTCAGTTGCTGATAATGCAGCTTGCTCTCTCAAGAACTGAGGACAAGATGAGTACCACATTAGTTAATCTGTAATAGTGGTAATACTACACACAAAACTTCCGTTTTAGCTATGCATAAAACACCTACTTTCATAATCTTGTGCCGGGCACTACGAGTTTTTGCATGTTGAAGCCACTCTTTATGTCTCTCAAAAGCAGACTTGCTGGAGAGACCCTGAAAAGGTAAACAGCCAGATGCTTGTAAATACCAGCATGATGAACTAATAACTTGGCCGCATCAAGAAACAATTTACTAAGAAAGTAAGATAATAATGATACTATACATATAGGTTGCTCCGTACTCTAAGGCACAAAAATCCAACAACTTAAAGTTAGCTACAATGAGTCCAATTTCAGACTAAAAGATAGCTAATCCTTGTGTTAGAAATAAGTGTTTGATGGTAATATCTACTATCCTTTTGGTACACTTACGTGCGTAATTAAATGACAGAAGCACAATAATACATAAAGAAAATCTTTTCTATATGACAAATCCACCTGGAACACCTCAACCCCCCCCCCC